>CDFN01052968.1:0-15080 GCA_000826445.1 Acanthamoeba quina | reverse complement strand
GGGGGGGGTTAGCGGCACGCTCTTACGACACGGCAAATAGGCACACGCCACACACTCGCCAACCCACCGCTTTGCCGATAATAGCTGCGCACACGATGCTCATCCTCCTTGGTCGTCGATTCTTTTGAATCTACAATTTCTTTTCCCCCATTCCAAACAATGTGAAAAGAAAAATGAAAAAAAATAAATCAAAACAGCGAAAAAGAAGCAAAGATGCGCCGAGGCAAGAAGAAGCCTCGCCGCTCCTCGGCAGCGAAAGGGGGGCCAGTGTTGAAAAAGCAACGGGCAAATGATCAGGTCGAGGAGCCCTCCGCAGCATCCGACAGCGTGCGCGGCTTCACTCTCGAGACGCTGTACCGGGCACTACCCGCCCCGTCCCTGACGCCCCTTCCCGCCCCCGACGGCCTGCGCTCGGGGGTGGCCATGTACACCTACCAGAAGGTGCTGCAGCCCTCACGACACAACGCCTGCATTGCCCCCCCCCCCTCCTCGGGTGCAGGGTCAGCCGTTACGGCCTGTCTGTTAACTTCCTTCATCATGCTGCGGTGTTCCACAGGTGTCCATGACCCAGATGTACAAACAAGAGAAGGGCTGCGGCAAGAAGGGAGGCATTCTCTGCGAGGAGATGGTGCCGTTGCCGCCGCCACTGAGCAAGCTGCGCCCTCCTCACGTTTTTACACTGACCGGTGTTGTTTTTTCGACCCACAGGGGACGGGCAAGACGCTGATCTGTATCGGGCTCATCCTGCTGACGAAGGGCACGCAGTGCACGCCGATAGGGCACCACAAGATACACAGGGCGGCTCTGCCAGCCAAGAGAGCCGATGGTACGATGACCGAACAACGAGCACCCACCCCGTGCTATTGTTCGCTCACTCACGATGGCGCACGCTCACAGGTGCTGCAGCGGCATCCGCCGAAGTCCTGCCGTGCGAGTGGTCGGACGACGCGGTGGACAATGGACCCGTGCTGTCGCTCAAGGCGCTCGCCGGTTCGCTGGTCAAGTGCGCCACCGGTGCGCAGCTCGAACGGATGAACTTGCCGGCGGAGCTGCGGGAGTTCATCCAAGCGCTGCCCTCCCCCTACATACTCTACGATCATCACCGCAAGCGACAGGACACCAAAAAAGCGCCTCGCTCATCGGAACGGCGGCGCGCGTCCAGTTCTTCGGAAAGCGACGCCCAAGCCCGTGGCACCTCTGGTATGTACTTATCCTGGTGTGTGTGTGTGTGTGTGTCGTCCGGCTCAACAATGCGCTGTTCGATCTTGGTCCACCATGCGCAGGCGATGGCACGCCTCGGAAGGGCCTCCCTCTGGCGATGCAAATGTATCTTTCCGCGGCGACATTGATAGTGGTTCCCGCCACGCTGATAGACCAGTGGATCCAAGAGTTTCACAAGTACACCCTGGACAACTACCTCAGCATACTGGTCATTCAGAGCAACCAGGAGTTCCCTCCGCCCGAGGAACTCTCCAAGTACGACGTGGTGCTCACATCGCACACGAGGATCAGCAAGGAGAGATGCACCCTCAACGGCTACAATTCGTTCTCTGAACGATGTTACTGCGACTTCGGCGTAAGGAGCGCCACCTGCAAGTCTTGCCAAAGTGCGCGACTTCGCTCCTCTTCTGCTTTCCCTCTCTTCGACGCTCACCTTTCTCTCTCTCTCTCCCCTCCCCCACTCCCTGACGCACCAGCTTACCGACCTCTGAGCCCGCTCATGCAAGTGTACTGGCTGCGTCTCATCATCGACGAGGGCCACGTGATGGGCAACAAGCAGTCCAACCAGGCCAATCTCGCCGCCAACCTCCTGTGCGAGAGAAAGTGGGCCTGCACCGGCACACCCACTCCAGGCAAGCACCTCGCACCCTCGTAGCCCTTCCGTTCACCACTGACGTCTGTGTACCGATGATGCCTGCGTGCAGGCCTCCTGATGGAAACGGAGCTGGAGCACTTGTTCGGTCTGCTCATGTTCCTGGGGCACGAGCCCTTCTGCAACAGGCGGGCCTGGGCCGATTACATCGTGCGACCGATCCGCAAGGGCGTCGCTGCCGCGGAGCAGCGCCTCCTCGACATCCTCTCGCAGGTGATGATCAAAAACAAGCAAGAGGACATCGACAAAGAAATCGCCTTGCCCGAGTGTCACACCTCCGGTACTGTGTCGTGTGTCGTGTGTGTGTGTCGGTGCACAATGTTCTAATGGCCGCTATCGTGCAGTGGTGCAGCTGAAGCTCAACGACTCGGAGAGGCAGAAGTACAACGAAATCGTGTCGCAGATCAAAACCAATTTGATCGCTTCGCGCGGCTCCGGTCCCGACTCCTTCCTCCACCCCGCCAACCGCAAGTACGCGCAACGGGCGCTCACCAACCTCATCCTCTACTGCTTCCACTTCACTCCTCTCGACAGAGAGCAGCGAGAGCTTTGGTACGCGCGCCCCTCCACCCCGTGCGCGCTGCCGATCTGAAGTGGGCCAACGCTGTTCTGCCCACCTCCCTCAATCCACCCAGTCTCGACGTGGCCAGCGAGCAGCTGCACGACCCGAAGCTGCGAGGGGAGCTGTCCGAGCCGGAGGTCGCGGACCTGCAGAGCGTGGTTGAGATCATGATCGCGGGCGACCCCACGCTCGAGGCCCATTTGCTGGTGTCCCCGAGAGACGTTTCGCTCGACCTGCTCAACGACGCAGCTGCGCCGGGCCCTCCCCACGCCCCTCCTCCGCCCGGCCCACCGAGGGAAGAGCAGCCGCCCGACCTGGGCGGGCAGGGACCAGCACCGACCGCAGGGCCATCGCTGGAGGTCCTTCGCCAACTGCGCCTCCAGCGCTTCTGCCCTTCGGATACCCCGTCGACGCCCGTATCGCCGCCCAGCGCCATCGCTTCGGCGGCGGCTGCCGCCCTCGTCTGCGAGGAAGTCATGGAGGACTCTCTCCCAGCCATGGAAACCGCGCCCGCGCCCGCGGACCCGCCTCCCACACCGAGCGTCGGCAGGGACCCGTCGACGGTTCCGGTGAGCTCCCCACCGTCCTTCTCCTTCCCGGACTCTTTCGCTAGGCCGCTGCCGCTGCCATTGCTGGCACCCGCTCCTGCCGCAGCGCCTGCACAGCCCACGACGAGCTCGGCACCGGCGCCCGTTCACCCAGGCGGTGTTGTGGCGACGTCGCCTACGGCCGCCGCTTCGTCGTCGTCTGCGGCGGCATCGGCCGGTGCCACCTCACTCCTCTTGAAGTCCGCCCTGCCCGAGGCCGCCTACATTCCCTTGTCCGAGGTCAACTCCACGAAGCTCACCTACCTGCTCGACCGGCTGCAACAGGTGACCTCCCCCCCTCCTCCCACTTCATCTTCTTCAGAGCTCACACGTCTCTTCTTTCTTTCTTCTTCGTCAATGGCGGCAGCTTCCGGAGGGGTCGAAGGCGATCATCTTTTCCCAGTTCGTGCACGTGCTGCTCATCCTACGCCAGGCGCTGCGGCATGTCGGCCTTCCCTTCTGCGAGTTCTTCTACGGCTCTCATTCTGTTACGTCTTGCACGCACCCGCGCAGCGGCGCCTCTCTCTTATCTGACGCGGCTCGTCACTGCTGCAGACGCCCGCAGCCCGGGCGAGCGCACTTACCACCTTCAACACGAGCGATAACGTTCGGGTCATTCTCATGAAGACCGAGCTGGCGGGTACGACCACCCGTGGGTGTCGCTCAAGTGCTTCCCCAACATCTCATGCGCTCACATGCCCTTCACCCGCAGCCTTCGGCATCAACCTTACCGCGGCGTCGCACGTCTTCTTCGTCGATCAAGTGTGGGATCCGTCGGTGGAGCGGCAGGCCATCAAGCGAGGTACGCGCGCTTGTGGTGGTGTAAGGCTGGTAGCCGGGCACTGACCGTACCGAGTCTCCGTTGCGCTGCGCCACATCATCAGCGCATCGCATCGGGCAGACAAAGGAGGTCTTCGTGGAGAAGCTCGTCATGGAGAACACCATCGAGGCCACCATCCTCACCTTCAACCAGGACAAGCCCCTCGCCCCCCAGACCGGTAACCCCTAACGCACGACGCACACGGCACGCACACGGCACACACGACGCACACGAACACAGCGATGGAATCCCTCATTCATTTTGGCCCACAGAAGCGACGAAGGGGGAGAGCGAGCTCAAGGCGCAGCGCAAGGTCCACTCGCTGTTGCGATCGCTGGAGTTCATCCATCGTTTGGGCGGCGAGGGCGCGGCCGAGGATGAAGACGACGATGGGGGTGTCATCCTGGGCAAGAGGGCGCGCCAGCTCTTCGGTCGAACTGGAGACGCCCGCGACGACCCGCGCTCCAAGGGCAAGGAAAAGTTTGACGACGTGGAGGACGAGGGCGAACAGGCCATCGCCTCGATCGACCTGCCAGAGCGGGAGAAGAAGAAGAAGAAGAAGACCGTGAAGCGAGTGCGGTTCATGGAGCCGGACGAGGGCGAAGCGGTAACAGAAGAGGGAGCCGCCAGCAGCTCCTCCAGCAGCGCCTCTACCACCACCAGTTCCTCCAGCAGCGGCGCGAGGGAACACTCCACCGACGACGTGGTACGAAAGCGGTCGAGGGACGGCGCTGAGGAGGGCCGTGCACTACTGCAGGGCTCGGTTGGGCCGGACGACGACGTACCGGACTCAACTCAGGCGGCCGCGCACGGCACGCCACCCAAGCGAGTGCGCTTCTTGGACGACGACAGCTCCTCTCCTCGCGAGTGAAGCGGACACGACACCACAGCTGACAGGACACAGAGCGAATGTACATAAGAGGGCTCTACAGGTCTCATTTGCCCGCCCCAATCACTGAGGCGTCGTCTCCTGAGCCCACCGGGAGTAGGTCTCCACGACAGGACCGAGCACCGCCTTCATGGCGGCCTGGGCCACCAGAGCGTAGGTGACCGTGGCCTGGGCGCACACCTGCTGCTTCTCGTCCAGCACGCGGACCTCCACGGTTGCCTGTCCCTTGGCGTTAGTGAAATGCTGAGGTGTGTGTCAGATTCGCGGCCCAGTACCTGCTTGGCCTCAGCGGGCTTGGCTTTGGCGCGAACCTCCAGGGTGCTCCCCACACGAGCCGGTCGGAGGTACCGCACGTCCAGCCGCGTGGTGAGGGCTGGCCGCTTCGCCTGAGGTCGGTGTGAGAATGAAGGCAGGTGCGCGGTGGCAGTGGAGAGAGATGAGGCGGACCTGAAGCTGCAGGGCCCAGTAGGCGACCTCATCGGCAAGGACGGAGATGATGCCTCCGTGGACCACGCCTGGGAAGCTGGAGTGGGTCGAGGAGGCGCTGAAGAAGCTCACGGCCTCATCGTGCTCCGGGTCGTGATAGAAGCGCAGGCCGAGGCTGGCGGCGTTGTGGGTGGAGCACCCGAAGCACATGAAGCTCTGGTCTCTGCAGTAGTAGTTCGTGACCTCACGCAGCCCTTTGGCCTTTGGTGTGGTTGTGGTCGTTGTGGTGGCACTGCTTCCTCCATCCCCACCCTCGCACCCTGCCTCCTCTTAGCCCCACCCCCACAAATCCTCTTCATCTTCATCTTCAGGTTTGGGAGTGGTAATTACCACGGAGCTGCCCTGGGGGCTGGCAGGGCCCTTGCAAGTGGCATGTCAGCACCGCAACGCGCCGAGTGGCACACCTCGTGTTCGCTTGGGTGGTGCTCCGCTCCATCTTTGTGTTGCAAAACAAAACAAAAAACGCCCAGGTGCCGTTTCTAAGAAGAGGGCTTGGGCTTGGGCGGCTGCTTGTCGGCGGGCTTCCGCTTGAGCTTGGCCTTGTCCTCGTCGGTGAGGAGCTCCTGGTATGTGTCGTCGAATTGGGCGAGCTCCTTCTCCAGGCCCATGGACATCATGGTCTCGCGCATGCTCGCCAGGTCGTGCATCTCGCTACCGGTCTCGTTCTTCCAGTGGTTCTCGATCTCGGCCACCTTGGCCTCCGCTTCCTCCCACTTCTTGACGTCGCCCAACGCCTGCACACCATGGGGCACCACCACGACCAGACACAGTCATCAGGCACTGTGTCAGAAGTGGCGCCATCAGCACCACCATCAAGCCCAGTACAAGCGGCGGCGCACCCGGTAGCAGGCGGACATGTTGCGCCAGCACAGGAGGGCGTCCATGCTGTCGGATGCCGCGTTCTTGAGGAAGGACGGGAGGGTCTTCTCGAAGCAGGGCAGGGCCTCGGCGTATCGTTCGAGCTGAATGTAGACCTCGCCCAGGGCGTACACGGCGTCGAGGTACTCGTCGTCCTCGGCGCCGGTTGCGTGGGCCTGGGCGATTTCGGTGGCCTCGACCATGAGCGGGAGCGTCTGCTCCAGCACCTTGGCGCGCTTGGCAGGGGCGATCTTGGTCTCGTCGTCGTTGAGGTAGGCCTGGCGACACTCGGCGATGTTCTTCAGGATGGAGCCCACGGCCTTGTGCTTCGGCCCCAGGTGGTTCCGCATGATGTCCAAGCTGCGGTTGAGCGCCACCTCGGCCTCCTTGTACTTGCTCAGCGTCCACAGGGTCTCGCCCACGAGGTGGTAGGCCTCGCCCACGTCCGGGTGCGCGCCGCCGAGAGCGCCCTCGCGCAGCTTCAGCGCGTCGTGGTACAGCGGCAGCGCTCCCGCGTAGTCCTCGGCCTCAAACTTGGCGCCGGCCTTCTCCACCAGCTTGCTGGCGTTCTCCAGGCTGGCCTTGGCTGCTGGCGACAGGGGTGCCGCATCCGCTGCGCCCTGCGCCGCGTCGGGCGGCCCTGCGGACGAGCCTGCGGCGTAGTGCCTGCGCTGGTGCGAGTTTGTGGGTCGTATGCCAGCACTGCTGCTGGCCACCCTCCCCGCCGATACGCCCCAACAGGCGGTACGCGATGACCGCACGCAGTCCCAGGCAGCTGTGGGGTTGTGAAAAGACCTGTTAGCCATCAAAAAGACCAGCCTCGAGCCTTGGTGCTGGAGGGTCGGGTCCAAGAAGGAAAGCAAAAAGCAATGTGGCTGTTTAATATTGGAGGGGGGCGTACCAGCGCGCGGAAGCTGGCATCGGAGCGCAGTGGCCTGACCTCTTGCTGCCGCCACTAAAGGCACAGCGGCTCTGTTTCTCCAACAACTCCGCGGCAGGTCTCGTGGCGTGAGGCGCTTCATCTTCTGTTCTGCTATTTCGTGGCGAATTTTTCTCGTAGCATTTCTTTCAGCATTTATTTCCGCCTTATTTTCTCGCTGAATTTCCTTTTCCTGTGCCTCAAGGAAACTCTTGGGAAAAGTAGCGCCACAAGTGTGGAGACACAAGAGAGCCATGAGCTGGCCCTGGTCGTGGTTTGGAGGCTTCTTCTCCACGTGCAGTACGGGTACAGGAGACATAGGAGATGTGACAATTGCCGAGGGCCAGCGGCTCACCGCGCACGAAGCAGCCACGCCCATCATCAGTCTGGCTTCGATCGAGAAACAGGAGCGGGCGCGACTCTTGCTGGACGAGCGAACCGAGCTCAACTCTGAGACGGAACAAATTCAACAGATTTTGACGATCGTCGAGAGCCTGCGGCGGCAGCCCAGCCCCCTGGACGAGCACCACCTCATCGCAGAGCTTCATCGCATCTTTCGCGTCTTTGATGGAAGAAGCATCCCTTCTGCCACGCCAGCCATCGTGGGCGACGAGACCGGCGCTACAGCACCTGTTGACGTTGTGCAACAGGGGGCCACGCCTTTGGCTGGGCCACAGCGGGCGAAGGAGACCAACCGTCTGCTGAGCGTCACGGTCGCCCGCAACGTGCTCACCTGGGCGCGCCAGCACCTGGCCGCACAAACTGAGCGCGCCAAGGAGGCTGCCCTGCGACGTGAGGTACGTGGCCACGGGTCTCCATTGTCCTCCCCGGCTGCTTCATGCGCCTGACCCTGCCGGGCGTGTGGTCAGAGCGATGACGATGGTCTGGAAGGTCTCGTGCTATCACTGGCGGCTGCCCTCAACCAGGCGGAGCAGACCGAGCTTCACAGGTGCCTCTCTTCTCTCTCTCTCTCACTCACGTCATCGCCGGTGGCCACCTTGCTCACCCTTCTATGCATGCTCGTCGCAACCAGCATCCTGCAAGGGCTTCCGCCCTCGGTGCTCGGAGACGAAGGGGCACAGGAAGAGACACGCGTGTTCCTGGACATCAAGAAGGACATCCGGCACGCATCTCCTTGTGGGCCTGAGCTCTGTTCACATTCCTCATCACCGTACTGCACTCCAATGCGCGCACGTGACTGTCACCACAGGGAAGCGCAGAAGCTCGAAGGAAGCAAAGTCGAGCGACGGCAGCAGCTGGTGGAGGTGGTGAGTGGAGTGGTCGTCGAGCTGATTCAAACGCTCAGCCCCACACTGGTCTGCGATAGTAAGGGCAAGGAGAAGGGTATGCCACACGTAGCGCATGTCCCACCATGGTTGTGTACTGATAGCTGCAAGTACTTGCTACCAGACGAAAACAACACAGAGGGCAGTGCTGCTCGCGTGGTGGCTTCTCTGCTGGCGTGCGTGGACGAACAGGACCGGCTTCGGCTCGTGATGGAGCAGCTTCTGCTGGCCAGCGGCAAATGGCTGCCCAAGGACCACGAGCGACGGGACGAGCGTCTCAGGGCCGTGTTCCGCCGTAGCCAATTTGACGACACCGCCCTACAGCCCACATCAGAGGCCTTGGTCATCCTCCCCTGAGCCAGCGGCACAACCTGCGATGCTCCCTGCCCCCCCTGTACAGACCCAAATTTTTCCAGGAGTAAATTGGGGCCACTCATCTTTTGAACGTTCATTCTTCGTTGTCCGCGCGGCTGGCCGGGGAAATGAAGAGAGGTGGTGCTGCCCCCAAAAGGACCTCTTCCACTACACGTACACTTTTCTTCTCTTCATTTTTGTCGAGATTTAACCAAGGTTTAATTAACGCAGATTGTGGGGGGGGGGTTGTCTGGACTTTGTGGCTTCTGTAGGAAGCACGAAAAAGGCCAGGATGGATCAGCCGCACCACCAACAGCAGACCAGCATTACGTAGTCTCCTCACCCTTTGTCTTCTTTTTTGTGGGGGGGGGAGTTGACCTCCGTGGCACAGTTCATTTTTCACACAAGGGGCGAAGAAGGGTCCAGCTGAGGCACCGCGTGCTGAAGCTGCAGCTGACCTGGAGGGAACAGAGCCGGCAGTCGTTAGCAGCGCAGATCCCCGGCTGGCTGGATGTGCCAGACACGAGGCCAGTGCCCAATCGACAGGGCCATGCGAGGCCGAAGTGATCGACCTCGAAGACGGTACCTGTCAGCTGTTACCACGGTGAGAGCTTCAACACGCTGACGTGTGGTGGGCAAAGGCACGGACGAGGCCGAAGGGGAATACTCGTATGAGAGGGAAAGCCTCCCTGCGCCAGCCAAGGTGCCAGCGGCAGCAGCACCACCGCCCTCGAGCGTGTTCACACAAGAGCGGGCGGAGATGTTGTGCGCACCAGTGGCCAAATTCAAGCCGGCAGCTTATCTTTTCTGGGAGGCTGGTGCCGAGTACGCCCTTTTCCTTTCCATTACCTTGCGTGATGTTCGACTGATTCGACTCTGCCGCACAGTGTCCCCTTCATGCACGTCGTCAACGCATTCAGAACAGTGGAATCCACGAACGGGCGGTTAAAGATTGTGGAACTACTGACCAACATGTTCAGGTGACTGGAGTGCCCTCTTGCCTCCGCTGCTGCCTGGTGTGATCCCAACGCTAATTGCCATCACCCGCTTCCAGATGCATCATCAAGACGTCGCCCGAGCATCTCGTAGCGTGCTTTTATCTTTGTGCCAATAAGGTAACGTACACATGCTCTGCCAGCGTATGTTGCGGGCCGTACCCAACAGATGGCTCAGCTCACTCTTGAACACACTTGCGCTCACAGATCGCTCCGCCACACCTCGGGATTGAACTTGGCGTTGGCGATTCGATGGTACATCATCATCACGTGTACCTCCACCTTCTTGTTATACGCAGCGAGTGGGAGCACTAAGGTTTCACAACACACGCATACGTAGTTGATGCGAGCGATATCGGAGGCGAGCGGCCGCAGTGCCGAGAGTCTAAAGAATGATATGAAGGAAACCGGAGACGTAGGGCTGGTAGGTGAGCTTGCCAAGGGCCGGCAGAAGACCATTTGGACCCGTGCGGCCTCTTCTCTCACCTGCGGCGCACTCCACAAGACGTTGCTCACCTTGACAACGCTCAAGGGGAACGAGGTACGTGATACCGGTATCGGTACCTCGCTATACACTTGGGTGGCACTCACGCAACATTACCGCTTCAGTCGACGAAGAGGAAACGAGACATGATCAAGCAGCTGCTCGTCTCGTGTCAGAAAGAAGAGGCTCGCTACATCATCCGAATCCTGCAGGGGAATCTCCGGATAGGGGTAACACAAGAGCGCATAGGATGTTTCTGCTTGCTCATAGATCGGACCTGAACGCATCGTGTTGTGCGTGCGTGTGTCAGGTGCTTGAGAAAACCTTGTATGTCGCGCTAGCCCATGCGCTCTTCATTGAGAAGCGAAGCAGCAGCAGCAGCAGTAGCGGAACGCAGACAGCGAGCTGGCCCTCCAAGGAAGAGTTCAAGAGCGTAGCCAAGCTGGTCACGCGTGCCTTCAACGAGATGCCCTGCTACGACTCGATCATCCCGCTCCTACTCGAGAAGGAGAACCTGCTCGACCTTTCTCACGAGCATCTCCTGATACCAGGCACCCCCCCCCCAAAGACACCCGAGGTGACAGCTTTCGTGGCGATCTTACCTTCATCGAACGCTTACGCAACCTTTTGTTCGCCAGGCACACCCGTGAAGCCAATGCTCAGCAGCCCGAGCAGTGGCCCAGAAGACATCGTAGCTCGATTCGGCGCTGGCGTGCAGTTCCTTTGTGAGTACAAATATGACGGCGAGCGCGCCCAGGTACCTGGCAGCCTACTCCCTTTCGGTCCTGCTTCTTTGCATACTTCTGAATCTCACCGCGAACCGCCAGATACACAAAGTCGGGGACAATAAGTACGCCGTATATTCAAGGAGGCTCGAGGACCACACTTCCAAGTTTCCCGACCTGATCGCCTGCCTGCCTCAGGTTTGTCTGATGCTGGACACAGCTCACATTTCACCTTGATACGTGCCTCTGTAAATCATCACTAACCTCACCCGAGCGTGTACGCAGTACGAAAAAGAAACGACGCAGAGCTACATCATAGGTCAGTATTGCCTCCGCTCTGTCAAAGTGTGTTCGTGTTGCTAAAGCCGAGACCTCCCAGATGGCGAAATCGTGGCCTACGATCGGGAGAGCAAGAAGATTCTCCCCTTCCAAACTCTCACGACTCGGGCTAGAAAGGTAGGGCCTTCGACGTTCGATTGCGACCGATGCAACACTCAGCGCATTTACCCTTTCCTCGTACAGAATGTGGACCTCGACGCTATCAAAGTGCAGGTCTGCTTTTACGCTTTCGATATACTCTACATCAACAAGGAGGTATGCGTGCACCACCAACGACCTCGGTCGCGCGCTCTTGCATTTTCTGAAGTTGACGTTTTTCGCGTGGCCCAGGTGCTCGTCAACCTGCCGCTGGTCGAGCGAAGGAAGCGGTTGGAGAGCGATTTTGTCCAAGTAGATGGCGGCTTTCAGATGGCGACGTCTCAGCTGGCCACCACGGCGGAAGAGCTCTCGGCCCACTTCGATAGTTCCCTCCAGCAGGCCCACATAGAAGGTCTTGTGGTGAAGCTCTGGGCCGAGGCTACTGCTACGTATGAGCTTGGCAAACGCTCGCTCAAGTGGCTCAAGGTACTCACGTTTTGGCTGCGTGTGGTCTATGTGTTGTAGTGCGCGTTTGAGCTAAGCTCTGTTGCTCGTGCTCTCACGTTCAGCTGAAGCGCGACTACTTGGAGGGGTGCGCGGACACACTCGATCTGGTGGTGATGGGCGGATTCTATGGACGAGGACGGAGAGCCGGCGTCTTCGGCTCGTACCTTCTTGGCGTATGGGATCCCGACGGTGAGGAGTATCAAGCCACTTGCAAGGTATTCATTTACTGTGACACTCATCGTTATAGCGGCTGACGACCCGACACACTACCAACGAACGACACAATACGCAGTGCATGACTGGGTTTAGCGATGAATTCCTGCTTGCAACGGCCAAGTACCTCAATGAAGGCGACAACCTCTTGGCCAAGCCGCTTCCCTACTACCGTTACGGAGCCGAACCGGACGTGTGGTTCAAGCCGACCCTAGTGTGGGAGGTGCACGCCGCAGGAATATCCCTGTCCCCGACCTACCCGGCTGCCGCCCACCTGGTACACCTCATTCTACGCCTGGCCTGCACTGCACACAACAACAACACTGCTTGCGGCGCCGGCTGATCTTTTCAACCGTCAAGTTGGACGGGCGAGGCTTGTCGCTTCGGTTTCCGCGGTTCAAGCGCGAGCGGTCCGACAAGCAGCCAGAGGACGCGTCGCCACCCGAAATGGCACGTACCCACACCCATACCGTACCATCAATACGTTGCTGCCGCTCACTGGTGTTCGCCAGGTACTTGAATTGTATACGAAGCAAGCGGCGCGGGAGGAGTTGTAGGTACAAGGGTCGATCTTGTCACGCTTGTCCGTGGCGACGTCCTATTGGTTCGTGCAATCGTGGAAATTTGTAATATTTCTTCCAGCCAATCTACTGCTTCCGTACGCGGCCTTAGCTCGTTTTAAGGTGATTTACGCAAAATGCCTTGCGGCGACCACTCGCTGAGTGGCCGATGGGGTCCGGTATCAGAGATAGTGCTCGATCACCTTCGGGCCTGTTCTTCGCCGTACGGTGTGGCCTGCATCTTTTTCTTTCACGCACACCCAACATGGCGCCACAGCCCGCTGCTCGCGGCGTGCTTCGCTTCGTCTTCCTCCTGGTCCTTCTCCGCCAAGGTAACACCTTTTGATCCGCGCCAGCGCTTCAGCACTTCCCCCCCCCCCGTCCCTCATGCTTTCCTTCCCTCATCGAAGCCACCGCCTACGGAGTGCAACTCTACGGCGCGGGTTCACCCAACCCGAGTGCGGTGATGGCGGAGTGGGCCATCGCCTACAAGTACCACCGCGACGACGTCACGTACGTCTCTCCTTTTTTAAACTTAATTTCCTGCTTTTTGTGGCCTCACCATCGGCCCTCAGCATCGCCTACCAGGCCCTAGACCTTCCCACAGCGTTTCAGGGTTACGCCTCGGGTGGCGAGGTGCGGCAGCTCCCGGCCTTTTCCCCCAACCAAAATTTAGCCCAGGGCTGTTAACAACTATTACGTTCAACACTTGTGTGGCACTTTCCTCCCCTAATGCAGGACTTTCTGTGCATCGATCGTCGGGTGTCGGCTGATGTGGAAGCGCAGTACGGCGTGTTTGCGCAGATACCGCTGATGGGCCAGGCGCTGGTGATGGCCTACAACGTTCCAGCGATCAGCTCCGCTGGCTCTCAGCTGGTAGGCGCACCCAGTTGAAGTGACAGTGCTATCTCTGCTTCACCGCTGATCGCACTCTGCTTGATTGTATCGACCTTCTCAGGTGCTCGAGAGGGACACACTAGGCCGTATCTGGTGCCCCTTTCTCCTTGATGGGTGTTGCGGTGCGAACCAGTGTTCTCACGCCTGTCACGCCTTGAAACAGGTCCGGAAGCATCACCATGTGGAACGACTCGGCCATCCAAGCTGCCAACCCGGCTCTGGCGACGCTTCTGCCCGCCGAACCCATCTTGATCGGCTACAACGATAATACTAACGACATGACGATTATCGAGGTGCTCAAGCTGTCTCTGGAGAGCTTCAGTCCAGCCTTCAAGGCTGCATTGGCTGCGGCCAACAGAACCTTGGCCAATCTGCCCCCGGCGCAGAGTGGCACCATGGTCCTGGCGGGCAACTCTACAGCCAGCAGGATCAGCTGGCTCAAGGTACCAACCACCTTTGTGTCTTGCGTGTTCATGGAGCACTTTATTCTCCATCGAAACACTGTTTTTTGCTGACCCATTCCACTTGTGCGTGCCCGTGCCATGACAGGCGAATACAAACAGCCTCACGTTCGCCAGCTACGCTGACATCGTGCAGGCCAATGTCTCGTGGGCCAACATGGTAAACAAGGCCGGAAAGAAGGTAGCTCCGTCGGTCGCCTCCGTGCAGTCGGCGATGAACGATTTCCAGGACGCGTTTGCCGGGGGCAATTTCTCCGTCGACATTCTCGACGCCGCTGGCAACGCCTCGTGGCCGATGGCCTACATGACCTTCTTCGCGCTGCTGAAGAACGTTTCCGTCTTCGACTGCACTGACATACAGGAGATGCTCAACTTCGTCGCCTGGGTCCAAACCAATGATCAGTACAGCCCACCTCATCCCTCCCCCATAGAGCGCCCCTTCTGCGCAGTCCCTCTGAGCTGTCTCTTCTCCCTCGTAGAGCGTCAACGGCTGCCACCAACCTCAACGTGGTTCCCTTGTCGCTCGGTTTGCACAAGCGAATCATTGATCTGCTGGGCACTGTACAGTGCAATAGCGAACAGGCCTTCTCGGTCCCCTACCTCGTGGGTGCTGGATCGCCGATCACCGTGGTCCGAACGTGGACCAGCGCCTGGTCATCTGCCACCACTGCAGTCGAGTACTACCAAGCCTCGTCCAACCAGGCCAAAGCGCAGCTAGTCACATACAACGAGGACTTCGGCATCATCAGCACGGGACTGTCGGCCGATTGGTACGCGCAGATGGAGGACGCGGTCCTGCTGCCTCTCACCGTTTACGCCGCAACGCCCGGTACGTCAGCTCATGGAATTCGAATGGCCTTACTTCAAGCTCACGTTCGCTCCTCTCCCTCTTGCAGCGTACAACGTCCAGGAGCTGATTGATGCTGCGCTCACTCTGGTACTGGACATGGACACCATCGCAGCCATCTACCTCAAGTTGACCCCCTCTTCTCTTTGTCGTCCTCCTTACTGCAATTAATAGTTGAAGGCCAACACCCTAACCCCAACCCCCACAGCGAGATCACAATGTGGAACGATGCACGGATAAAAGCGCTCAATTCTCCGGCTGTAGCTGCAGCGCTGCCGGAGCGACCCATTTTCGTGATTACCGTGACGATCGGTAACGCCATGAACGAGCTCACCACGAC
>CDFN01052925.1:0-10335 GCA_000826445.1 Acanthamoeba quina | reverse complement strand
GGCCTACGTGGCCGAGATCTCGGTGAGGGGCGTGGCCGGGGTGGGCGTTGGCGGGACGGAAGCAGAGGAGGAAGAGACGGCCTCCGCCGAGGAGGAGGAGGTGGTGGCGACGACGTCCATCTGGTCCAGCGAGGCCGAAGCTTCGTCCTGCAGGTCGACCCGCATCACGTCGGGGATGGCCAGGTCGTCGCTGCCATAGTGCACCAGCTGGCTGTCGCTCCGTCGCCGCTCGACGCCCAGCCGCGAGTTTCGCCTGTCGCGCGACTGCCTCAGCGTCGGCGTGGAGCTGTGTTGTTCGTCCCCGTCCCTCCTGCCGCCGCCCTTCTTGTTTCCGGTCGAGCTCTTCCGGCTCGTCATGCTTCCCCGCCTCCTGGCCTTGGGCTCCGAAGCATTGTACACCGTCTCGTAGCGAGAATGCCTGGCGTGTCGCAAACGACCGATGGTGAGACACAAAGAGACAAAAAGAAAGAAACGAAAGCGGCTGATGCGTTCGCTGGTGGAAGGTACCTGCGCGTGAAGGCCTCGTCGGACGTGTCCTCGCTGCTCGAGCCTTCGTCCAAGTCGCGCAGCGACGCGAGTGCGTCATCGACCTCCACCACACCCGCCACTTGGACTAGCGGAAGAAAAGCAGAAAAGAGACCACGCGTCAATGATAAGCCAGCTCGGCATTGGGGAGAGAAGAAGAGGGTGGCGTACTGGTGGCGATGGAATCCCCGTTGGACTCTCGCTTCTCGCCGTAGAGGGCTGTAGCGCCGTTGGGGGCGGACGAGTCCGTCACGACGCGCCAGGCGGGGGTCGCTACCTCCGGCTTCTCGGGGACGAAGATCCGGTGCACTTGATCGTCAAACACGACACGCGAGATGTCAAAATCGCTGGTGCGCAGTCCCTTGGGCGTGCGTGTGCGTCCGCCTGGCGTTCCGGTCTTGCTGTGGGTCTGTCTCGGCTGGAGAGTGGCAGTGGCGGCGGTGGCAGTGGAGGAAGAGGAAATGATTAGTAATCGCAAGTTTGGGCGTGAAGGAGAGGCACGAACCTCGGGGGTGGGGGGTTCTCTGACGTTCTTCTTGGTGACGCGCATCTTGAGGGTGTTGCGGTAGCGCTTCTTGAGGTGGGGCGGGAGGTCCATTTGGGAAGATCGCACCCAACGATTCTCCGACTCGGCACGGCCCTTGTAGTGCACGAGGTACTCCCACTCGTTCGTGCCCTCGATCTTGCACCGAGCAATGATGCGCGAAATGACGGGCTCCTTCTCGCCTCTCTTCGTCTTGCCCTCCGGTCGTTGCTGAACGAATGAATGAATGGCCACAAGCCCGATACGCGTCAGCATGGCTCTCCGGGCATGTCGGCGACAACTCATTCAAAAGAGCGAGGGTATTACCTTGGCTTGGCCCTTCTCGGGATCGCAGGCGGTACAGCAGCAGATTCCTCGGCAGCGGGGGCACAACCACTCCCCCTTGGCCTTCTGAAGTACAACGATCTCTTCGTCGTAGTGTTTCTCCAGACACCTCTCGCAGTATTGCATACCGCACTTGCCACTGCACAGCAAGAGGGAGAAACCACACACACACCGGTTAGGACCACCGGCTATAGGAGGAAGAGGGGGGAGTGAGAAAGCGTACGTCGCAACTCCATCGCAACACATAATGACGGGCTTGTGTCGGAGGCATTGGTGGCACCACTGACTGACGGGGATCCGCGTTTGCTTCTTGGACAGCCGCCGCGCCTTCTTTTCGCTCTTTTCGTCCAACTCCTCTCGTTTCCGCTTCAAGCAGAGACCGGAGCCCTCCTTCCACAGGGGGTTCTTCCGCGCCTCGCTCTCAAAGTCCTGCAAGAGCTCCGAGCACTCAATATCCTGCGCCTTCTCCCACGAGTTTTCGACATCGGCCAGCCCTTCCCACTTGACGAAGTACTCCACACTCCCCTGTCATGTTCAACACAAAAGCAAGAAGGACCACACGATTAGATCATGACGATAGGGCCTACCAGGAGAGGCGTATCAGGCTCGGGGTTGCTTACCTTCCGTATTCGCTTGCTCAGGATCTCCTCGATGAAGTACTCCTGGCTTTCCTCGTCCTCCTCTCCCAGTACCTTCACGTCGGACCTTCGTTTGTTTTTGTTTTCGGCTCTCTTGTCGCCTCGCACGTCCTTCTCCCCCTCGGCCTCCTTGCTCTTCGATGCCTCCTTGTCCAGCGGGCTTGAGCGCTTCAGAGCCCAATAACCCGACCCTGTGTGCGCGACAACAGCGACTCGATGGTGAGTACGCAAAGGAAAGCAGTGTCAAGCGACGGGTTGCGGCTTATAGATACCTCTCTGGTGCGACTGAAAGAGCTCAGGGTGTGTGGATATCTGGGACATGACTGTGTTGCCCCAAGTCGGCGTACCTGTGGGGAGACGGGGATGAAAGTTGAGCGAGAGCGCCAACAAGACATGAACAAGAGAAGGAGAGAAGCAAAGGAGGACGAACGGGCGCGCTCGGGACAGATTGAGGACCAGTGGTGGTCGATGAAGGCGCAGATCTCTGACTTGCAGTGAAAGTACTGCCGCTGGTGGAGAATCTCCAAGTTGTAGAGCGCCGTCAAGATGATGTCCATCCTACCCACGCGCAAGCGTCAGCCTCAGGCTTAGAGGGTGCATAAGAAGCGAGTCCCGTACCAGTTCTTGGCGTGGGTTTCGCCAGTTTCGCAGTTCGAGCATTTGAGATGACACTTCTTCTGCAACGCCGCGTACGAGGGCTGGGCGATGGTGAAGAGATGAGATGTAGAAACATGAAATGCCTAGATTTCGGGCCAAGGACGTACCAGCTGCAGAGAGGCGCCGCAGATGAAGCATTTCATTTCGACAAGCTTCGTCGCTCCATTGAGATCGGATGTCAGCTCGTCGGCAGAGATGAGGATGGAAGATGACGAGGAGGACAGAGATGTCGCGTTGGGGCTTCCGAGCGGCCTGTGAGGCTGGAGCGGGATGCGGAAGGCCTCGATCTTACTCGAGACATTCAGCAATCGGGCTTCGGTCGCCGTGATTACCTCAAATTCCTCGAATTCGCTGCGCGGGGTGCTGTCCTCGAAGATGAATGGACCCCTTCTGCGTGCTTGGGCTTTGGGTAGTTCCATCTTCCCCGGCATGCCATTCGGTGTCAAGACTGGCGTATCGGCCTCCATTGTCCCTTCCTTCCAGATGATGATAGGCTCTACCCCGCTCTTGGGCGCCATTCCTTCCGCCTGGGTCGGTGGTGATTGAGGTAGTGCTGTCGTGGATTCCATTCGGGTGGGGCTGCTGCCGCTCATGGCTGAAGCAGGAGACCCCTGTTCCATTCTCATTACTCGAGTTGCCGTCGATCGTTGAAGGGATACGTAGATAACGGGGCGATGATCTGAAGCCGACTCGCCAAGGCTGTTGTTTTCTGCGGATTTGGTTGGGCTGCAGGCGGAGAGGGGGCTATCTTCGGCGAATCGTTTTGCCTTCGGCTCGGTTGATCCTCTCTCCTCGTGAATGAATCGTCGGATCGAATCGATGAAGAATTGGTCCTTCCGCAATGCGAACACGCCGCCTCCGCTGCGTCACACGTCCCCGAGTTGCCGAACCGAGGACCTCCCCTTGCCGAACCTTTGCCTGGAAGAAGGTCAACGTCACCGTGTCAGCGCCGTCATACAAAATCCCCTTTTTTCCGGGATTCTTCAAAAGAATAAATAAATAATTCTAGTTCTGCCTCAGGGTTGAAAGGGGAGGGTGAGTCCGACGTACAACAACAGCATTGCTGTACAACTCGTTCAGCCTGAGCCGAAGGCTGCCTGTGTTGTACGATCATCACGACGTCGGAAACATGGTGGTTGGTGAGCAGACAGCCAAACGTTTTCGGCAGCTCCAAAAAAAGATGGACCCACCCAGGGCACCACGCTGTACTTGCGAACGAGAGCGTGGATGGAAAAAAAAGGCAGAAAGCGAAAAAGAAAAAAGAAAAGGAAACAGGAAATTAAACAGCGGAGGACGCCGAACGCCGAAGAAGATGGAAGAGGAGGACCCGACGGAAGCGACGCCTCTCAAATCGAAGAAAGATGCCAAGGCGACGAAGAAGGGCCAACATCGAAGGACCAACTCTGTCCTGCAGCGTTCCTATCCACACCGCTACATCGCCCGGCACGAGCCGACCCTCGAAGATTACAACACCTCGACCAAATCGGATAATGTGAACCGGGCGCTGTTCCAGATGGCCATGCGTTGGTCCCTCATCAAGTCCTTCTGCAGCCTCATCACGCTGGGCGGCGTGTGCATTATCGTCCTCACCGTAATCTCGACCGTGGTCTGTTACCACTACGACTTCGAGGCCGCCCTCCCCCTGGCCTTCCTCGGCACCGGCATTTTCTTCCCCATCTCCTTTGGGTACCTCCGCGCGTGCATGGCAGTCTGGCGTTGTGCGTTGTTGAATGAAGCTGCTCAGTCGAGTTGGTGTGCAGCATTTCGTGGGCGTTCAAGCGCAGAGAGCAGGCGCTGATCGACATGGCGGATCTCAAGTCGGCTGCGGTGGCTCTGTACCAGTGCCATCGCGAGTGGTGCGTACACCTTCAACAACGGCAATCGCGAGCGCGTCCGCGCGTGTGGCTGTTTGGCCAACCTTTGCTTGCTCTGTGCGCAGGGACCACGAGGAGGCGAGGCACCTGGCGAAAGCGAATAGCAAAAAGCGACACACCAAGCAAGAACGGGAGGTGCGCAAGATGCTCAGGAACAGCAAAACGGACAGCAGATACGCCACGGACCTACTCACGGCAAGCGGCACGTTCTCGCGGACGGCGTCCGAGATCAGCATGGAGGTACGCCACCACTCCTTCTTGAACTTTGTGCGCCGTGTCTTACAGTCATGATTGAACGCGGCTACGCAAAGAGCATTGCAGAGGACGAGGAAGTCCTGTCAGACGCTGAGGACGGCATCTACATCAATTACAACAATCACGGGAGAATGGCGTTGGAGATGAGGTACCAGCACTATCCCCTCCCATTTCGCCACACCCCTTTTGACTCATCGCCTCCTTCAGGACGTTGTTGATCGACCTCTTTGAGGAGATCAAGGTATTCTTGAAGCACGACGGCGAACCGAGCTCTCTCACAAAGATTTACTATTTATTCGATCAGATATGGAAGGTAACTGTCCTCTCGTCCCTCTTCATGTGGCTCAGCGCTGACACTGCTTTCCTCATGTGCGCACAGCAACAAGAGGAGCTCAGGCTACGCAATGACTGGGTGGCGAGTCTGCTCTCTCGTGCTTTGCAGTACGCCCCCCCCCCTCCCCAATGGCCCAATCTGGTGGTGCTTGTACGCTGACCCGTCTCTTCCCCCCACGCACCATTGTCCATCGTCACAGATATCAACGGTTTATGATGCTCGACTTTGAGAAGCTCAAAATCATACACGATTACCGAACGCCATCTACCCTGCGCGGCTATGCGTTCGTCTTTCTGTCCATATTCCCAATTCTATTCGGCCCAGCGGTACACTTGCCCTACCTCTTTGCCGCATTGACTCTATGACCCATCGCTCCTTCTCACCTCTCTGTGCAGTTCGCCGCACTCGCTCGGGACTATGGCCTTTGGGCCGGCATATTCACGGCGTTGATATCCAGCTTGATGTTTGTCACATTGGGCAACATACAAACATTTGTGGAAGACCCGTTTGTACGTCACCCACAACAGGAGGAAGTGCAGATCTCCTCAACAACCGTGCGGCTTACCCTACCTCGTCCTCTCCCGCAGGAAGGGTTTGGTGCGGACGCCGTCAACCTCGACATGCTTCACGAAATCGATCGGCACATGTTTTAATGTACTGGCCTACCGTAGACTCGCGCGAGCCGTGGCCCTGGCCATCCCTATGTACAAAGTGTAGTGGTCCAGCACTGTGCTCATTGTTTGGTGCTCAAGACCCAAAGGAATGGGCCCCAAAAAAGAACGGTTGGGCCGAAAGCGGGAAAATGTGTGCTTTCTCTGTTGTCGACATTAATAGGGCACACTCCGTTTGGACTCCGTGGGCGCGCAAGACCCCAACGGCGCTCTGTACGGGAACCAGGGAAGTGGGAGAAGTGCGCTGCCGCAGGGAGTAGCTTCAGTTTCGTCTGGCTTCTTGCTGCTCGAGCGATAGAAGGAGCGCCCCCGCATTCGATCGCAGCCACTAAAGAAAAACGAGCGCGATCGGCCAACAAGCACAGCACGGGCACGCAACGCGTTTGAGACAAGAGACTAGCACCAACCGATCTTCGGTCATCAGCTCCCCCCTCGAATTAATTTTCGCCTCTACCACAGCAACACAACATGGGCTTCCCTCCTCGCTGGCTCAACAGGCAATGCATCGCCTTCACGATGCTCTGCTTCCTCGCAGTCTTCCTCATCATCTCGCTCTCGCTTCCGTGGTATGGAATCGTGCAAAACAACGTGCCACATCCGACATCCGATAGTGATACGATGGCGGCGCTCGTTGGCGTCTTCTACTGGACGGGCTACTCGACCGCAGTCGCCCCCAACTACACCCAATCCTACGCCTCGCACAAGAGCTGGGACGAATTCCCGACGAATGGACCCAAGAACATCTACATGGCCTGCATGGCCTTCACCCTCCTCGCCCTCATCTTCTCCGTCGGCCTGGCATTCTTCGTCCTCGTGGCCTCGATGCTCAGGAACTCCCGCCGGTGGTTCGATCTCGTTTGCTGCGGCAAGACCAAGTGGATCCTCTTCGGCGTGTCGCTCGTAATCGTCGGGTTCGTCTTCCTCTCGTGGGTCATTTTCTTCGGATTCTCCAAGGCCCTCGGCGATGACGGCTCCATCTGCCCCGATCCCGCCTACGTCGGCGAGAACCGCCTCTGGTGCGGAGCTTTCCTCGGTGCCAACGCCAGCCTCGGCCGCCTCCACTCCCAGTACGCCTGGGCTCCCAGCATCGGGTGGGTCTTCGCCGTCTTCAGCATGGTGTGGGCGCTCGGCGTTTCGTTCTTCCTCTTCATCGTCAAGCCCGCCGAGCACTACCAGAAGCTGGGCGAGGAGGGTGTTGACCGACACGAGCGAGAACCCGCCTACGAGGCCCGCGGCGGCTACGATGCCCGCAGCAACTACGGTGGCGGCTACGGCGGTGGCTACGGCGGCGGTGGCGGCGGTGGCGGTTACGGCGGCGGCTACGAGCAGCAGCGTGGCGGCGGCTACGGCGGCGAGGAGAAGTACGGCGGGCGCGGTGGCGGCTACGGCGGTGGCTACGACAAGTACTGAGCTTAGGTTTTTCCTTCCTTCTCTTTCTCTCTCTTCTCTCTCTTTCTCTTCTTTCCTTCCTCTTGAGTCTCCCCGCTATCCTTCTTTGTGGAGTTCGTAAGGAGGATACGTTGTAAAGATGAGCTTCGTCACCACCATCCCTCTGTCTCCTTCCTTTTCATCTTTCTTTTGGTCACTTGCGACCCATCACCTCCACCCGCCTACATCAGACTGTACTCCCTACGGATCATATAAACACCACATATCAGCCACAAACGCAGCCATGACCCCAACAAAGTTGACCTTGGCGCCTGCGCACTCCCCTCAACTACGCCTTCTTCGTCGGCCCCGCAACCGAACACGGGGGTGGTGAAGTGGTCGATTTCAGTTAGTGGGAGCCTATTGGGCGCGTTTTTTGGGACTGCCGTGGCACGCAGCAACGCGCCGAGGCAAAGAAGAGAAGAAGGAAGGACGCTGCACGAGAGGGCAGCGGTGTGGCATGCAATTTTTGATGAAGAGGCGGAAAGAAAACGAAGGAGCCCAACCGGTACCTTGCCACTTCGTGCCCATCGCACATAATGGAGGAAGATGAGGAGGGGAGGGGGCGTTCTTAGAAAGATGCGAGAAACGGAAATGGGGAGAAATTAACAACCGACTTCGATTTAATTGTCTTGCCAACCCTTTCTCTTGCATGTGCCATGTATCTCAAGGGTCTCGCCTCAGGTGAGGATGGAAGAACACATATGTTTCACAGCGGGCCTCCCGAAATCGGGCCTGGCGAAGTCGAAAAGCTTGGAGTACTCGGCGATGGTTCCTTTGGCACGGTGTACAGGCACGTCAGCGCTGATGTCCTCATTCTTTTGATGAATTTGTTTTTTTTCTTACCTGTTTGTTCGCGATCCAGGGGTCGCTGTCGTTCGCAGGAGGTAGCAATCAAGGTGCTGCATCGACAAGATCTTGATGAGCACTCCCTCAATGCGTTCCGAAAAGAGGTGGAGATTGTGAGTCGCATCTTCCATCCCAACATCTTGCTCTACATGGGTGCCTGTACGATACCCGGCCACATGTGCATTATCACCGAATTGATGCACAAAGGCGACCTCGAATCGCTACTGCACGATGAGAAGGTAGCCCCTCGACCCTCGCATACAAACAAAACAACCCCACCGACGCTTAATTCCCCACAGGCGGCATTGCCAATCGTGCTGCGCATGCGAATGGCGAGGGATGCGGCGCTAGGAATGACCTGGTTGCACTCCTCCAATCCCGTATTTATTCATCGTGACTTGAAGACCTCCAACTTGCTGGTGGGCGACGATTATAACATCAAATTGTGCGATTTTGGCCTGAGCGTACGTACCCCTCCCTCGCCTTTCCTTCGCGCTCTCGCTCTTCGCGTCTGACGGCGACCTCGTTTTTGTGCGACCTTGCTCGCGTGCAGCAAATCAAACAAAGGGGAGAGAACCTCCGTGATGGCGTGGAGGGTGCGAAGGGCACGCCTCTGTGGATGGCACCAGAGGTGATGGCGGGGGAGATCTTCAACGAAAAGGCCGATGTGTATTCCTTCGGCATTGTCCTCTGGGAGATCCTGACTCGCCAAGAGCCGTTCAAGGGTACAGCTCATGTTCTTTTCTTCTTCTTCTTCAGTGATCGCCGCTCTTGTGCTGTCCTTATGGAGTCCATCTGGAGTCATGCTCACGCCGCCACCTCTGTTTGTCTAGAGTTTGATAACTACGAAGAGTTCAGGAACGCCATTTGCAATCGCCACGTGAGGCCTGTCATTCCTCCGGGGACCCACCCAGCGCTCAAGCAGCTGATTGAAGCCTGCTGGCACCACGACCCCACCAAGCGGTAATGCTTCTCCAACTCTTACTTCTCTGCCCGACGCCGGGTCTCATGCGTGCGATGTCCGCCTCCTTGTGACAATGCAGGCCCGCATTCCCGGCCATTGTGGCGGCACTCGAGTACATAATTGTTGACACCGGCATTCTGGACAACCATGGCCGGAAGCTGTGGAAGGACTATTTCCTCAAGAAGGTGAGACCTTTTCTCACATCGCCGACACCTTTACGCTTTCCACAGTTCGCTGACAGAGCCCACTCCCCCGGTCGTCTCCCCACAACCAGGACAAAGTGGGGTGGACCGATTTCCTCCGAGTCTTCATGAACATCATGCCTTCCACCGAAGATCCCCAGACCCGCATCCTGAACATCAAGTGCCTCTATGCGCTGCTGGGTACGCCGTCGAGCGGAGCCACCCACCAACACTTAGCCCCCAGGCGCGAAGGGAAGCGAGTGATTCTGACACGTACTTGCTTACTGCTCTACAGTCGAAAAGGGCAGGGACGGCGACGAAATGGTGACGATGGAAGGGTTTGGCAACTTCCTCTCGTGGTTCGGCCCCATGCTCTCTGATCAGCTCCCACCGCTGATGGAACGGGTACCTTTTCTCCCCCCTCTATCTCTTATACTGCGTCAACACGCAACAACTCTAACTACACGCCACCTCGTCTTTCTGCGCTCCGCAGGTGCGCTCGGTGCTAAGGAAGAGCTACTTCCACGGCGATATCAGCACCCGGGACGCCGAAGGCCAGCTGGCCGGTAAGCAGGTACAATACACGATCACCCCACTCATCGTTGGTGAGAAGCGTCCCAGGAGAGAGGCCCGGACCTCCATTCTTAATTGTGTGCCTTCGTTCTCTGTTGCGTGTCATGGTGGCGGTCAGGTCGGCACCTTCCTGGTGAGGTTCAGCACGTCTTCTCCAGGCTTCTACACGATCTCCAAGGTCGCGTCTGATGGCTCGATCCAGCACCAGAGGATCATCCACCACCCCAACCAGCCTGCCTTCTACATGAACAACAGGGTACCACCCCCTCCCTTCCCCCCGCACTCTCGCTCTTCATCAACATCGAATGAGGCCTCTTATCATCGTCGTCGTCTTCTTCATCTTCATCTTCTTCATCTTCTTCATGTATGAACAGGCCTACGCTTCTCTCGAGGACCTGATCAACCAGAACGCGAGGGAGCTCAACCTCATCAGCGCATGCCTGGGCTCCCGCTTCTCGGCCCTCTTCGTGGAGCAGAGTATATCCGGCTATGTCCAGTAGTGCACCTCCATTGGCGT
>CDFN01052924.1:0-10446 GCA_000826445.1 Acanthamoeba quina | reverse complement strand
GGCCTACGTGGCCGAGATCTCGGTGAGGGGCGTGGCCGGGGTGGGCGTTGGCGGGACGGAAGCAGAGGAGGAAGAGACGGCCTCCGCCGAGGAGGAGGAGGTGGTGGCGACGACGTCCATCTGGTCCAGCGAGGCCGAAGCTTCGTCCTGCAGGTCGACCCGCATCACGTCGGGGATGGCCAGGTCGTCGCTGCCATAGTGCACCAGCTGGCTGTCGCTCCGTCGCCGCTCGACGCCCAGCCGCGAGTTTCGCCTGTCGCGCGACTGCCTCAGCGTCGGCGTGGAGCTGTGTTGTTCGTCCCCGTCCCTCCTGCCGCCGCCCTTCTTGTTTCCGGTCGAGCTCTTCCGGCTCGTCATGCTTCCCCGCCTCCTGGCCTTGGGCTCCGAAGCATTGTACACCGTCTCGTAGCGAGAATGCCTGGCGTGTCGCAAACGACCGATGGTGAGACACAAAGAGACAAAAAGAAAGAAACGAAAGCGGCTGATGCGTTCGCTGGTGGAAGGTACCTGCGCGTGAAGGCCTCGTCGGACGTGTCCTCGCTGCTCGAGCCTTCGTCCAAGTCGCGCAGCGACGCGAGTGCGTCATCGACCTCCACCACACCCGCCACTTGGACTAGCGGAAGAAAAGCAGAAAAGAGACCACGCGTCAATGATAAGCCAGCTCGGCATTGGGGAGAGAAGAAGAGGGTGGCGTACTGGTGGCGATGGAATCCCCGTTGGACTCTCGCTTCTCGCCGTAGAGGGCTGTAGCGCCGTTGGGGGCGGACGAGTCCGTCACGACGCGCCAGGCGGGGGTCGCTACCTCCGGCTTCTCGGGGACGAAGATCCGGTGCACTTGATCGTCAAACACGACACGCGAGATGTCAAAATCGCTGGTGCGCAGTCCCTTGGGCGTGCGTGTGCGTCCGCCTGGCGTTCCGGTCTTGCTGTGGGTCTGTCTCGGCTGGAGAGTGGCAGTGGCGGCGGTGGCAGTGGAGGAAGAGGAAATGATTAGTAATCGCAAGTTTGGGCGTGAAGGAGAGGCACGAACCTCGGGGGTGGGGGGTTCTCTGACGTTCTTCTTGGTGACGCGCATCTTGAGGGTGTTGCGGTAGCGCTTCTTGAGGTGGGGCGGGAGGTCCATTTGGGAAGATCGCACCCAACGATTCTCCGACTCGGCACGGCCCTTGTAGTGCACGAGGTACTCCCACTCGTTCGTGCCCTCGATCTTGCACCGAGCAATGATGCGCGAAATGACGGGCTCCTTCTCGCCTCTCTTCGTCTTGCCCTCCGGTCGTTGCTGAACGAATGAATGAATGGCCACAAGCCCGATACGCGTCAGCATGGCTCTCCGGGCATGTCGGCGACAACTCATTCAAAAGAGCGAGGGTATTACCTTGGCTTGGCCCTTCTCGGGATCGCAGGCGGTACAGCAGCAGATTCCTCGGCAGCGGGGGCACAACCACTCCCCCTTGGCCTTCTGAAGTACAACGATCTCTTCGTCGTAGTGTTTCTCCAGACACCTCTCGCAGTATTGCATACCGCACTTGCCACTGCACAGCAAGAGGGAGAAACCACACACACACCGGTTAGGACCACCGGCTATAGGAGGAAGAGGGGGGAGTGAGAAAGCGTACGTCGCAACTCCATCGCAACACATAATGACGGGCTTGTGTCGGAGGCATTGGTGGCACCACTGACTGACGGGGATCCGCGTTTGCTTCTTGGACAGCCGCCGCGCCTTCTTTTCGCTCTTTTCGTCCAACTCCTCTCGTTTCCGCTTCAAGCAGAGACCGGAGCCCTCCTTCCACAGGGGGTTCTTCCGCGCCTCGCTCTCAAAGTCCTGCAAGAGCTCCGAGCACTCAATATCCTGCGCCTTCTCCCACGAGTTTTCGACATCGGCCAGCCCTTCCCACTTGACGAAGTACTCCACACTCCCCTGTCATGTTCAACACAAAAGCAAGAAGGACCACACGATTAGATCATGACGATAGGGCCTACCAGGAGAGGCGTATCAGGCTCGGGGTTGCTTACCTTCCGTATTCGCTTGCTCAGGATCTCCTCGATGAAGTACTCCTGGCTTTCCTCGTCCTCCTCTCCCAGTACCTTCACGTCGGACCTTCGTTTGTTTTTGTTTTCGGCTCTCTTGTCGCCTCGCACGTCCTTCTCCCCCTCGGCCTCCTTGCTCTTCGATGCCTCCTTGTCCAGCGGGCTTGAGCGCTTCAGAGCCCAATAACCCGACCCTGTGTGCGCGACAACAGCGACTCGATGGTGAGTACGCAAAGGAAAGCAGTGTCAAGCGACGGGTTGCGGCTTATAGATACCTCTCTGGTGCGACTGAAAGAGCTCAGGGTGTGTGGATATCTGGGACATGACTGTGTTGCCCCAAGTCGGCGTACCTGTGGGGAGACGGGGATGAAAGTTGAGCGAGAGCGCCAACAAGACATGAACAAGAGAAGGAGAGAAGCAAAGGAGGACGAACGGGCGCGCTCGGGACAGATTGAGGACCAGTGGTGGTCGATGAAGGCGCAGATCTCTGACTTGCAGTGAAAGTACTGCCGCTGGTGGAGAATCTCCAAGTTGTAGAGCGCCGTCAAGATGATGTCCATCCTACCCACGCGCAAGCGTCAGCCTCAGGCTTAGAGGGTGCATAAGAAGCGAGTCCCGTACCAGTTCTTGGCGTGGGTTTCGCCAGTTTCGCAGTTCGAGCATTTGAGATGACACTTCTTCTGCAACGCCGCGTACGAGGGCTGGGCGATGGTGAAGAGATGAGATGTAGAAACATGAAATGCCTAGATTTCGGGCCAAGGACGTACCAGCTGCAGAGAGGCGCCGCAGATGAAGCATTTCATTTCGACAAGCTTCGTCGCTCCATTGAGATCGGATGTCAGCTCGTCGGCAGAGATGAGGATGGAAGATGACGAGGAGGACAGAGATGTCGCGTTGGGGCTTCCGAGCGGCCTGTGAGGCTGGAGCGGGATGCGGAAGGCCTCGATCTTACTCGAGACATTCAGCAATCGGGCTTCGGTCGCCGTGATTACCTCAAATTCCTCGAATTCGCTGCGCGGGGTGCTGTCCTCGAAGATGAATGGACCCCTTCTGCGTGCTTGGGCTTTGGGTAGTTCCATCTTCCCCGGCATGCCATTCGGTGTCAAGACTGGCGTATCGGCCTCCATTGTCCCTTCCTTCCAGATGATGATAGGCTCTACCCCGCTCTTGGGCGCCATTCCTTCCGCCTGGGTCGGTGGTGATTGAGGTAGTGCTGTCGTGGATTCCATTCGGGTGGGGCTGCTGCCGCTCATGGCTGAAGCAGGAGACCCCTGTTCCATTCTCATTACTCGAGTTGCCGTCGATCGTTGAAGGGATACGTAGATAACGGGGCGATGATCTGAAGCCGACTCGCCAAGGCTGTTGTTTTCTGCGGATTTGGTTGGGCTGCAGGCGGAGAGGGGGCTATCTTCGGCGAATCGTTTTGCCTTCGGCTCGGTTGATCCTCTCTCCTCGTGAATGAATCGTCGGATCGAATCGATGAAGAATTGGTCCTTCCGCAATGCGAACACGCCGCCTCCGCTGCGTCACACGTCCCCGAGTTGCCGAACCGAGGACCTCCCCTTGCCGAACCTTTGCCTGGAAGAAGGTCAACGTCACCGTGTCAGCGCCGTCATACAAAATCCCCTTTTTTCCGGGATTCTTCAAAAGAATAAATAAATAATTCTAGTTCTGCCTCAGGGTTGAAAGGGGAGGGTGAGTCCGACGTACAACAACAGCATTGCTGTACAACTCGTTCAGCCTGAGCCGAAGGCTGCCTGTGTTGTACGATCATCACGACGTCGGAAACATGGTGGTTGGTGAGCAGACAGCCAAACGTTTTCGGCAGCTCCAAAAAAAGATGGACTCACCCAGGGCGCTTTCAAAGGTGCCGCTCGTCCTTCGAGCGTGAAGCCCTGATGATCAGGGAATCCGCTCTCGCTCTCTTGTACGCTTCGTCGCCATCACGTCGCTTCTCCTCGTTCCTCTTGCTGAGTTCTGCGCCGCGGTACTTGCGAACGAGAGCGTGGATGGAAAAAAAGGCAGAAAGCGAAAAAGAAAAAAGAAAAGGAAACAGGAAACAACGGAGGGAACGCCGAAGAAGATGGAAGAGGAGGACCCGACGGAAGCGACGCCTCTCAAATCGAAGAAAGATGCCAAGGCGACGAAGAAGGGCCAACATCGAAGGACCAACTCTGTCCTGCAGCGTTCCTATCCACACCGCTACATCGCCCGGCACGAGCCGACCCTCGAAGATTACAACACCTCGACCAAATCGGATAATGTGAACCGGGCGCTGTTCCAGATGGCCATGCGTTGGTCCCTCATCAAGTCCTTCTGCAGCCTCATCACGCTGGGCGGCGTGTGCATTATCGTCCTCACCGTAATCTCGACCGTGGTCTGTTACCACTACGACTTCGAGGCCGCCCTCCCCCTGGCCTTCCTCGGCACCGGCATTTTCTTCCCCATCTCCTTTGGGTACCTCCGCGCGTGCATGGCAGTCTGGCGTTGTGCGTTGTTGAATGAAGCTGCTCAGTCGAGTTGGTGTGCAGCATTTCGTGGGCGTTCAAGCGCAGAGAGCAGGCGCTGATCGACATGGCGGATCTCAAGTCGGCTGCGGTGGCTCTGTACCAGTGCCATCGCGAGTGGTGCGTACACCTTCAACAACGGCAATCGCGAGCGCGTCCGCGCGTGTGGCTGTTTGGCCAACCTTTGCTTGCTCTGTGCGCAGGGACCACGAGGAGGCGAGGCACCTGGCGAAAGCGAATAGCAAAAAGCGACACACCAAGCAAGAACGGGAGGTGCGCAAGATGCTCAGGAACAGCAAAACGGACAGCAGATACGCCACGGACCTACTCACGGCAAGCGGCACGTTCTCGCGGACGGCGTCCGAGATCAGCATGGAGGTACGCCACCACTCCTTCTTGAACTTTGTGCGCCGTGTCTTACAGTCATGATTGAACGCGGCTACGCAAAGAGCATTGCAGAGGACGAGGAAGTCCTGTCAGACGCTGAGGACGGCATCTACATCAATTACAACAATCACGGGAGAATGGCGTTGGAGATGAGGTACCAGCACTATCCCCTCCCATTTCGCCACACCCCTTTTGACTCATCGCCTCCTTCAGGACGTTGTTGATCGACCTCTTTGAGGAGATCAAGGTATTCTTGAAGCACGACGGCGAACCGAGCTCTCTCACAAAGATTTACTATTTATTCGATCAGATATGGAAGGTAACTGTCCTCTCGTCCCTCTTCATGTGGCTCAGCGCTGACACTGCTTTCCTCATGTGCGCACAGCAACAAGAGGAGCTCAGGCTACGCAATGACTGGGTGGCGAGTCTGCTCTCTCGTGCTTTGCAGTACGCCCCCCCCCCTCCCCAATGGCCCAATCTGGTGGTGCTTGTACGCTGACCCGTCTCTTCCCCCCACGCACCATTGTCCATCGTCACAGATATCAACGGTTTATGATGCTCGACTTTGAGAAGCTCAAAATCATACACGATTACCGAACGCCATCTACCCTGCGCGGCTATGCGTTCGTCTTTCTGTCCATATTCCCAATTCTATTCGGCCCAGCGGTACACTTGCCCTACCTCTTTGCCGCATTGACTCTATGACCCATCGCTCCTTCTCACCTCTCTGTGCAGTTCGCCGCACTCGCTCGGGACTATGGCCTTTGGGCCGGCATATTCACGGCGTTGATATCCAGCTTGATGTTTGTCACATTGGGCAACATACAAACATTTGTGGAAGACCCGTTTGTACGTCACCCACAACAGGAGGAAGTGCAGATCTCCTCAACAACCGTGCGGCTTACCCTACCTCGTCCTCTCCCGCAGGAAGGGTTTGGTGCGGACGCCGTCAACCTCGACATGCTTCACGAAATCGATCGGCACATGTTTTAATGTACTGGCCTACCGTAGACTCGCGCGAGCCGTGGCCCTGGCCATCCCTATGTACAAAGTGTAGTGGTCCAGCACTGTGCTCATTGTTTGGTGCTCAAGACCCAAAGGAATGGGCCCCAAAAAAGAACGGTTGGGCCGAAAGCGGGAAAATGTGTGCTTTCTCTGTTGTCGACATTAATAGGGCACACTCCGTTTGGACTCCGTGGGCGCGCAAGACCCCAACGGCGCTCTGTACGGGAACCAGGGAAGTGGGAGAAGTGCGCTGCCGCAGGGAGTAGCTTCAGTTTCGTCTGGCTTCTTGCTGCTCGAGCGATAGAAGGAGCGCCCCCGCATTCGATCGCAGCCACTAAAGAAAAACGAGCGCGATCGGCCAACAAGCACAGCACGGGCACGCAACGCGTTTGAGACAAGAGACTAGCACCAACCGATCTTCGGTCATCAGCTCCCCCCTCGAATTAATTTTCGCCTCTACCACAGCAACACAACATGGGCTTCCCTCCTCGCTGGCTCAACAGGCAATGCATCGCCTTCACGATGCTCTGCTTCCTCGCAGTCTTCCTCATCATCTCGCTCTCGCTTCCGTGGTATGGAATCGTGCAAAACAACGTGCCACATCCGACATCCGATAGTGATACGATGGCGGCGCTCGTTGGCGTCTTCTACTGGACGGGCTACTCGACCGCAGTCGCCCCCAACTACACCCAATCCTACGCCTCGCACAAGAGCTGGGACGAATTCCCGACGAATGGACCCAAGAACATCTACATGGCCTGCATGGCCTTCACCCTCCTCGCCCTCATCTTCTCCGTCGGCCTGGCATTCTTCGTCCTCGTGGCCTCGATGCTCAGGAACTCCCGCCGGTGGTTCGATCTCGTTTGCTGCGGCAAGACCAAGTGGATCCTCTTCGGCGTGTCGCTCGTAATCGTCGGGTTCGTCTTCCTCTCGTGGGTCATTTTCTTCGGATTCTCCAAGGCCCTCGGCGATGACGGCTCCATCTGCCCCGATCCCGCCTACGTCGGCGAGAACCGCCTCTGGTGCGGAGCTTTCCTCGGTGCCAACGCCAGCCTCGGCCGCCTCCACTCCCAGTACGCCTGGGCTCCCAGCATCGGGTGGGTCTTCGCCGTCTTCAGCATGGTGTGGGCGCTCGGCGTTTCGTTCTTCCTCTTCATCGTCAAGCCCGCCGAGCACTACCAGAAGCTGGGCGAGGAGGGTGTTGACCGACACGAGCGAGAACCCGCCTACGAGGCCCGCGGCGGCTACGATGCCCGCAGCAACTACGGTGGCGGCTACGGCGGTGGCTACGGCGGCGGTGGCGGCGGTGGCGGTTACGGCGGCGGCTACGAGCAGCAGCGTGGCGGCGGCTACGGCGGCGAGGAGAAGTACGGCGGGCGCGGTGGCGGCTACGGCGGTGGCTACGACAAGTACTGAGCTTAGGTTTTTCCTTCCTTCTCTTTCTCTCTCTTCTCTCTCTTTCTCTTCTTTCCTTCCTCTTGAGTCTCCCCGCTATCCTTCTTTGTGGAGTTCGTAAGGAGGATACGTTGTAAAGATGAGCTTCGTCACCACCATCCCTCTGTCTCCTTCCTTTTCATCTTTCTTTTGGTCACTTGCGACCCATCACCTCCACCCGCCTACATCAGACTGTACTCCCTACGGATCATATAAACACCACATATCAGCCACAAACGCAGCCATGACCCCAACAAAGTTGACCTTGGCGCCTGCGCACTCCCCTCAACTACGCCTTCTTCGTCGGCCCCGCAACCGAACACGGGGGTGGTGAAGTGGTCGATTTCAGTTAGTGGGAGCCTATTGGGCGCGTTTTTTGGGACTGCCGTGGCACGCAGCAACGCGCCGAGGCAAAGAAGAGAAGAAGGAAGGACGCTGCACGAGAGGGCAGCGGTGTGGCATGCAATTTTTGATGAAGAGGCGGAAAGAAAACGAAGGAGCCCAACCGGTACCTTGCCACTTCGTGCCCATCGCACATAATGGAGGAAGATGAGGAGGGGAGGGGGCGTTCTTAGAAAGATGCGAGAAACGGAAATGGGGAGAAATTAACAACCGACTTCGATTTAATTGTCTTGCCAACCCTTTCTCTTGCATGTGCCATGTATCTCAAGGGTCTCGCCTCAGGTGAGGATGGAAGAACACATATGTTTCACAGCGGGCCTCCCGAAATCGGGCCTGGCGAAGTCGAAAAGCTTGGAGTACTCGGCGATGGTTCCTTTGGCACGGTGTACAGGCACGTCAGCGCTGATGTCCTCATTCTTTTGATGAATTTGTTTTTTTTCTTACCTGTTTGTTCGCGATCCAGGGGTCGCTGTCGTTCGCAGGAGGTAGCAATCAAGGTGCTGCATCGACAAGATCTTGATGAGCACTCCCTCAATGCGTTCCGAAAAGAGGTGGAGATTGTGAGTCGCATCTTCCATCCCAACATCTTGCTCTACATGGGTGCCTGTACGATACCCGGCCACATGTGCATTATCACCGAATTGATGCACAAAGGCGACCTCGAATCGCTACTGCACGATGAGAAGGTAGCCCCTCGACCCTCGCATACAAACAAAACAACCCCACCGACGCTTAATTCCCCACAGGCGGCATTGCCAATCGTGCTGCGCATGCGAATGGCGAGGGATGCGGCGCTAGGAATGACCTGGTTGCACTCCTCCAATCCCGTATTTATTCATCGTGACTTGAAGACCTCCAACTTGCTGGTGGGCGACGATTATAACATCAAATTGTGCGATTTTGGCCTGAGCGTACGTACCCCTCCCTCGCCTTTCCTTCGCGCTCTCGCTCTTCGCGTCTGACGGCGACCTCGTTTTTGTGCGACCTTGCTCGCGTGCAGCAAATCAAACAAAGGGGAGAGAACCTCCGTGATGGCGTGGAGGGTGCGAAGGGCACGCCTCTGTGGATGGCACCAGAGGTGATGGCGGGGGAGATCTTCAACGAAAAGGCCGATGTGTATTCCTTCGGCATTGTCCTCTGGGAGATCCTGACTCGCCAAGAGCCGTTCAAGGGTACAGCTCATGTTCTTTTCTTCTTCTTCTTCAGTGATCGCCGCTCTTGTGCTGTCCTTATGGAGTCCATCTGGAGTCATGCTCACGCCGCCACCTCTGTTTGTCTAGAGTTTGATAACTACGAAGAGTTCAGGAACGCCATTTGCAATCGCCACGTGAGGCCTGTCATTCCTCCGGGGACCCACCCAGCGCTCAAGCAGCTGATTGAAGCCTGCTGGCACCACGACCCCACCAAGCGGTAATGCTTCTCCAACTCTTACTTCTCTGCCCGACGCCGGGTCTCATGCGTGCGATGTCCGCCTCCTTGTGACAATGCAGGCCCGCATTCCCGGCCATTGTGGCGGCACTCGAGTACATAATTGTTGACACCGGCATTCTGGACAACCATGGCCGGAAGCTGTGGAAGGACTATTTCCTCAAGAAGGTGAGACCTTTTCTCACATCGCCGACACCTTTACGCTTTCCACAGTTCGCTGACAGAGCCCACTCCCCCGGTCGTCTCCCCACAACCAGGACAAAGTGGGGTGGACCGATTTCCTCCGAGTCTTCATGAACATCATGCCTTCCACCGAAGATCCCCAGACCCGCATCCTGAACATCAAGTGCCTCTATGCGCTGCTGGGTACGCCGTCGAGCGGAGCCACCCACCAACACTTAGCCCCCAGGCGCGAAGGGAAGCGAGTGATTCTGACACGTACTTGCTTACTGCTCTACAGTCGAAAAGGGCAGGGACGGCGACGAAATGGTGACGATGGAAGGGTTTGGCAACTTCCTCTCGTGGTTCGGCCCCATGCTCTCTGATCAGCTCCCACCGCTGATGGAACGGGTACCTTTTCTCCCCCCTCTATCTCTTATACTGCGTCAACACGCAACAACTCTAACTACACGCCACCTCGTCTTTCTGCGCTCCGCAGGTGCGCTCGGTGCTAAGGAAGAGCTACTTCCACGGCGATATCAGCACCCGGGACGCCGAAGGCCAGCTGGCCGGTAAGCAGGTACAATACACGATCACCCCACTCATCGTTGGTGAGAAGCGTCCCAGGAGAGAGGCCCGGACCTCCATTCTTAATTGTGTGCCTTCGTTCTCTGTTGCGTGTCATGGTGGCGGTCAGGTCGGCACCTTCCTGGTGAGGTTCAGCACGTCTTCTCCAGGCTTCTACACGATCTCCAAGGTCGCGTCTGATGGCTCGATCCAGCACCAGAGGATCATCCACCACCCCAACCAGCCTGCCTTCTACATGAACAACAGGGTACCACCCCCTCCCTTCCCCCCGCACTCTCGCTCTTCATCAACATCGAATGAGGCCTCTTATCATCGTCGTCGTCTTCTTCATCTTCATCTTCTTCATCTTCTTCATGTATGAACAGGCCTACGCTTCTCTCGAGGACCTGATCAACCAGAACGCGAGGGAGCTCAACCTCATCAGCGCATGCCTGGGCTCCCGCTTCTCGGCCCTCTTCGTGGAGCAGAGTATATCCGGCTATGTCCAGTAGTGCACCTCCATTGGCGT
>CDFN01052920.1:0-20604 GCA_000826445.1 Acanthamoeba quina | reverse complement strand
ATCTAAATTAAGTAAAATTGAACGAAGAAAAAGATATGTTGGGTACCGGGGGTGGTGCCCCAGTGGGAGGTGGCAAGGAGCTGGTCGACGTGGTACTGGAGGAGCTGGGCCGCGTAGACGCGCTCGCTGGGCGGGAGGGACCAGTCCCACTGGTTCCGGTGTACGAACAGACCGCCGGCCTTGCACGCCACCACCCATTCTCCCGGACCCGGACCCACCCGCAGGACCCGCGCCAGCCCGCCCTTCGAACCCGCCGCCGCTGCCGCCACCGCCACCGCCGCTGCTCCCTCCCTTGCTGCCGCTTCCATCTCTGACCTGGTCTTTCCTGCTGTCTCCGCCCCATGTTTAAGGTGGCGGTAGCGCTGGCCTTGCGCACGGCCAGGAAGGAAAAAACACAAACAGATTGCTTTTGTAGGTGAAGATGAACAGACCAGTCCAGCTGTGGGCTGTGCAAGTAGCGGCGCCGGCGTGTCGTGAAGTTGTGGAGCTCGAGGCCCACGCAAGGCATCGTGGCTCGAAGCCGTGCGTCGGCGGCGGTCGCCAAATCGCTCATCCGCTCAGGTACGGTCTCTTCGATTGACGACATCTCGGCTGTGACTGCTCTCCTCGAGCTTCCAGCCAGCGGGGAGTCTTCAAAAAGTGCTCTCCAGGCCAAGCTCAACGGAGCCTTCTACGCTGTTGAGATTAAGGGGAAAATCAAGACGTCTCCCTGGCCGAGGCCCTCCACCTTGGAAGTCTTGCAAGAGCTTGCTGCCCAACGCAAGAAACATGACAAGGAGCTTGCTGACCTGGGAAAGGAGCTTGCTGACCTGAAGAAGGAGCTTTATGCCACACACGAGACACGCGAACCAGTTGGTGTCGAGAAGGAGCTTCGCGACCTGAAAGAGGAGTTGAGGAAGGAGCGTGAACAAATCGGTGTCGCCCTCAAGCGCCTGTCGGATGAGCTAGGCGCTGTGGCGAAAACGGTCCTCGAAGTACGCACCCTCGTCGCGCCGCTCAAAGTTCCCTCGTAGTATGAACCTTGTACACTCTTGTACATACCTGTTACTTGCTTTGGAGTAAAGATGATCAACGCAATGCAACCCTCATCATGAGGGCTGGTTGTTATTTGCCGATGCAGAAGTCGCTGAAGATGACGTCGAGGATCTCGTCAAGGTCGACGCGGCCCGTGATGCGGCCCAGCTCGGCGAGGCCACGCCGCAGCTCCTCCGCGGCCATGTCGATCGACATCCGCGCTTCTCGCGACGCGCTGGCCTCCTCCGCCATGTCCAAGTATCTATCGGCCATCGGTAGCGGGTTAGGCATGATCGCACACGCACACGCACTACCGCACGCGCACGCACAGAGAGGAGACATTACGTGCGAAGGTGCTGGAGGCACCGCTCGAGGTGTTCCTTGTGTCGGGCGCGCGTGACAACCGCGCCATCCGGCGCTGCCCCACTCTCAAAACTGCAGCGCGTCGGCAAGAGGACATCGGTCGGGCGAGTGAGCAAGCGCTGCGATGCCTCGTTGCGAAAGAACCAGAGAAAGGGAAGGTGCGTACAATGACTTGACCTGGGACTCTAGGGCCTTGGTGAGGTCCTCCAGTCCCTCATAGTTCTTGCAGCTGATGGCGATCACACGGCGTTGCGTTCCATCGGCCAAGCGCTGGATATAGGAGCAGGCGCAATGCGGTGAGTTGTAGTGTGGCTTGCCTCTCTCTCTCTCTCTCTCTCAGTCTACGACGTACCACGAACGCAGGCGCGGAGGTCAGCAGGTCCCGCTTGTTGAGCACGACGAGCGTGCTGGTGTCGACGAGCGACAGAAGATCGGGGTCCAATGACGGATACGTTGTCCCATCAAACAGGCATATCTTGATGTCGGAACTCGCAAACCTAGCCACGTTGACGTGATGATGGTGGTGATGGTGATGGTGAGTCATTACGCGTACGCGTGAGCCAACAACGCGAGCGCGGATGGTAAATGCTCTCACCTTTCTCTGGCCAGTGCGACGCCTTCTTTCTCGATCTCGTCTTCCGAGTGGCGAATGCCGGCCGTGTCGGCGATGGTGAGCGGGTAGCCGGCCAGATCCAGCGACACCTGACGAAGCCGACGTTCAAATGTGACAGGTCAGTCAGTCGGTCTATCCGCGCATGTCCCCTCTCCCTCCAACCCCGTGACAGAGACTGTGTGTCGCGGGCAAGCGGACCTCAATCACGTCGCGCGTGGTGCCGGGAATAGAAGACACGATCGCGGCTTTGCGTCGCGCCAGCAGGTTCAGCAGGCTGCTCTTCCCCGCGTTGGGCGGTCCTGGCGAAGCATATTGCAACCAGCGTGCGATTAGGGTCGTTGTGTGCAGTGACAGTGATCAGGCTCACTGGGGGGAGGCGCAGGTACCGACAATAGCCAGGGACGCGCCGCTTCGCATCCGCTCGCCTCTGTGTGAGTCGCTCAGGTGGAGGGCGATCATGTCGTGCAACTGTTTGATTCGTGGTTGCACTGTGGGTGCGGGGTGGTAAACAAGGTGTGCCAGCAAGGGGAAAGCCGACCGCGCTTTTGCCATCTCACCACGAAGCGACCATATGGCGCGGGGATGGACGATGAACCTGCGGCGGCGACTTCATGGTCGATGTGCTCGTCCTCGCCAAAATCTGCTCAGGTGAGACCGCGGTGGCGCATGTGAGACTCACGCATGGGCATTGGCTGACGTGGCAATAAGTCGGTTAACTTACCGATGACGGCCTCGACGTGCGCGATGCACTTGATCAGCTCCTCGCGCCACTCATTGCAAAGACGTCCAAGCGCACCCTGCGTGGAAAGGAATGAGCTCAACACGTACGTGCTGCGGTGAAGAGGGCGATATGATGTGTGATGTAAGTATGATACCCCCATCTGGCGCAAGGCCTGTTTCCTCTGTGCCTCGGTCTCGGCGTCGATGAGGTCGGCCAGGCCTTCGGCCTCGGTCAGATCCATCTTCCCATTCTGGAACGCTCGCTTGGTGAACTCCTGCGCGCGATACATCAACTCACCGTTGAGCGATCGCACGTCGCACACCACACACACAACACACACAAACGGTACGCACCCCAGGCTCGGCTGAACGCATGCCGGGCAGCTTGCCGAGAGCGTTGAGCACGGCCGTGATGGCAGCATGACTGCCGTGAATGTGCAGTTCGGCCATGTCCTCTCCAGTAAAGCTTCTCGGCCCTGTGCACGCGCACGCAGATCAGCTTCGCGCACACGACTCACACAACACACACACACACGGCACAACACACACGACATACACGACGCCCACCTGGAAACCAGAGGACGAGGCCCTCGTCGAGCAGCTCGTCACGGTGATAGAGCTTGCGCAGGGAGGCCACGCGGGGCTGTGGCAGCTCTTGCGCACGCGTCAGCTGGCGAACGGCCGCGCCGGCACGCTCACCCGAGATGCGCACGACCGCCACGCCTGACTTGCCCGCCGGGCTGGTGCCGAGCGCGAAGATGGATTCGCCCGACTGCCCGCCGTAGTGGAAGCCTCCACTGTAGCGCCGGCACCCGCGCAAAGATGAAGATGGAGAGAAGTGCAGGAATGATCGAAGGGGAGACGCAGTGGGGGAGAAGCCACAGCGGCGGGGAGGAACGACGCAAGAAGTACTGAAAGCGCGCTTGGATGTGAGGAGAGGAGCGAGATTTGTCTTTCGATTGTGTGCCGGTCGTAGAGGTGGCCAAGGAGTAGTCTTTGGCCGTGCATCTTGAGCGCGAATGGACGGCCTTACTCGACCTCGCACAGCCCTCATCTTTGAAACATTAAAGAAAGTCTTCAATTTTATTCATTTTTATTATTATTATTTGGTAACAGAAAATGGTCCAGCTCGCGCTCAGACGCCGCGGGCCGGAACTGCTGGCCGAGGAGAGGTCACGGGGCCGCCGGGCGCTGGCACGCGTGGAGAAGTTACAAGGCTTGCGGCTGGCTCCTCCTCCATCGGCGTCGCCTGTTCGGCTTCCTCCAGGAACTGGGACGTGGCCGCGACGTTGGGCACCTTCTTGTGATGGCCTGTGCCAAGCAAGAAAGAGAAAGATGAGGTTAGGTGCTGTCGTGCCGGCGGCGGTGGGTTGGCAAGGAACGTACCGCGCTGCGGTGGCCTGCGAGGTGGGCCGCCGCTTCGGACGGGCGTCGCCAGGCGAGGCCCGGCCGGCTCGGCAACTTCGGCGAGCACGCTGACCTTGACCTCCGGTTCGACTGGTGCGAGATCCGCCCCCGGTGGTATTGGTAGGGCCTTGGCGAAGATCTTGTCTTGATTCTCCTTCTTGTTCTTCTTCTCCTCCTTCTTCTTTACATCTTCCTTCTTCTTGTTCTCTTTCTTCTCCTGCTTCTCCTTCCTCTCCCTCTCCCTCCTCTCCCTCTTCTCCTTCTCCTTCATTTCCTTCTTCTCCTCTTTCTCCTTCTTCTTCTTCTCCTCCTCCTTGTCCTTCTTGAAGAGCTTGAGCCCGCCCTTGCCAGCCTTGGCGGTCGGCGCCGACGATTGTAGGGCCGCTCGCGGGGACAGCGACTGTTGCGGCCGCTGCGGGAGCGGCAGGGGGATGATCTTCTCGGGCTGGATGACCGCGAGCATGGGCAGGTGCGCCTCCTTCCTGCGGACCAGCTCGCCTCGCACCCACATGAGCGCCTCGCCCATCATGTTCTCGCCTGACCCGACCCGGTTCTTGTTCCTTTCGCCATTGCCCAGGTACTTGTCGGCCTCCTTGTACATCAGTTGCAGGTCGCCTGTGTTGAGCAGCTTCTTGCACAGAGGCTCGTTGCTGCCGAACTTGAACAGGTTGACTTCCCTCATTACCTGGATCATAGGCACCAGCAGGAAACCTTGTGTGTGAGTCTCACGAAAGGCGCTTCGTCATGCCGTGTGCGTCGCACCTCGAAACGAGAGTCGAGCCACTCTTTCTGAATCTCCTCGGGCTTGATGGACGCATCAAACTTCTTGAGGTCCTTGCTGTTCGCGGCGGAATGCAGCTTCTTGGACGTGGGCGAGTCTGACGAGATCTTGTTTGCCTGGTGATAGAACATGTTAGCCACAACATCACAGGTTGCCGATCAGCTGCCAGAAGAAGAAGAAGGAGAGGCTCGGTACAAGGTAGTAGTGCAGGCAGGTGGGCCAGATTTGGCCGGCCAGGGTCAAGTTAAGGGCGTAGGACGGGCTGAGGCACGAGGCGTCGGAGAAGTACAGCACGCCGTCCTCGATGTGTTCGTCCTTCCCCAAGCTCTTCGAACGAGGCGAGAGCGCGTTGGCCGGCGACTTGTCCTTGTTCCTCCGCCCGAAGCCGAGCCGCGCCTTCTTCTCGGTGGCTTTGGCTTTGGCTTCCTCGAGCTCCCTGATCGAGAGCCGCCGGCCCACGCCGCTGTCGTCCAGGGCGCGCCGCAGCGGCGGTACCTGGAAGCCCATCTCGCGCTGTCGCACCTGGCCCCTGTCCTCAACGTTCATATCCATGAGCGTCCGGGCGCTCAGGGCCTTGTGCTCGGGTGTCATGGCGCGACTGCGGCCCCGCCCATCCGATTCGTCGAGGAAGTTGCGCACGACGGTAGGCGCAGCTGTGCCGGGACCCATAAGGGTCATGATCCTCGCCTCTCCTCGCGGTCGGGTCCGAGCACCCACCCCGTCTCCAGACTCGCTCGCTTCTCCATCGTCGCCATCTTCTTCTGACGAGTCCGAATCAGGGTTGATTAAATCGCTGCTCTCCTTCTCGGCCGTAATCTCTTTCGTGACCACTTCGCCGGCCTCTTCGTCTTCCTCGTCGTCGCTTTCAGTGTCATCGCTTGACCCTACAGACTTGTCCTCTTCGCGTGACTGCACCGCCACCTTTACTTCTTCTACTTCTTCTTCTTCTTCTTCTTTGATTGGTGTCTGCTGCTCCGTCGATTCGCTTACCTTCATCTCACCGCTTGGCTCCAGCAACGCGATTGACTCTTCTTTATCACCGCCGGTCACCTTCTGCTCCTGGGCTGGCTCCTCCTTCGATTCACTTGTCTTGTCCCCTTCATTCGCCTCATCCAACTCGTTTGGCTTGTCTTCTTCGCTCGACTCCTTCACCACGTCCGGCCTCTCGCCATCGCCTGCCTCCTTCCGTGCGCTGGGCTTCTCTTCGCCGGCCTCCGTCGAAGCGCTCAGTTTCTCCTCTTCGCGAACCTTGTCTTCACCCACCCCCGTCGATGCGCTGGGCTTCGCTCCTTCGCCAGCGTTTGCCTCCATCTTGGCCTATTTACACCCCTCCAACTTGCGAGACTTGAGTTGCTTCTCGAACAGCCACTTTCAATCAGGTCCATTCCCTTTCTTTGACAAACGTGGAGGGTCACATACCAAGAATTCCTTCTTTCTTGCCGCCATTGCCACGCCACGCGAATCCGTCGCAGATCACACAACATAGAGGGCACACACCACTGTGTTTTTCACTCTCACCTTGAGAGCAATCTTCATTGGTGATTACATACATACCACCCACCACTATTTGGGCGTGGCATCCCGCATGGCCTGCCAAGCGAGCAGAGAATGAGACAAAGGAAAGAGAGCTGCAGAAGAAGGGGAGTATACCTGATATCTGCCCGCGTAGTAGCCCGAGTAGTACCAGGCGTTCAACAGACTCTTGAGCTCCTCGTCGTCTAAGCCCGCTGTGGTGTAAGACAGAGTGGTTGTGTGCGTCAGTCGTCAGCCAAAGAACAAATGGGCAAGCGAGGGTAATGCACCAGGAGGTGGTGGCGGAGGCGGAGGGTGGTGATGATGGTGACCATGGTGATGGTGGTGGTGAGGTGCGTGCGTGTGTGGCACCGGGTGAAAGTGGTAGTGTGGGGTGGTCGGCATCGGCAGGTAGGTAGGGGACGTCATTGGATAGCTTGAAGGGGCTCCGTAGAGATACGAGGCGCCGTATGGTCCCTGAAAACTGGGCGGTTAGGGGAGGTTGCGGTTCGGTTCGAGCGAGCTGGCAGCGTTACCTGAGAATATGCCGGCGGATAGCAGGCAGGGTAGGCCGGATCGTAGGCGGGACTAACTGCTGCTTGAGTTGCGTCCTTCTTCTTGCGCTGCGTCTTCTTTGGCGACGGAGCGGCTGGTGAGGCCGCCGCGTAGGCACCGGGGTACTGTGGGTGAGGGTAGTATCCTCCGTAGCCACTGTAGTCATACCCAGCGTACTGCACAGCAGCCGCATGTTCGCCCTGATCGAGAGCTCCAGGCGCCACAGCGGTTTGCGTCGCGGTCTCGTCTGCTGCAGTTTCTTCCCCCTCATCGTCCACGATCCGCTTGCGTGCTGCACTAGACTTTCTGTGCGGTTGTAAGAGTGAGACTCCAAGAACAAGAATGCTAACTTCTGCACGGACCTCTTGGGCGTCTTCTTTGGCGTGCCCTCCTTATGTGCGGGAGTGGTCGGTGCGGAGGAGCTGACGGCCATGGCCTCCGCCGGTGCTGTTTGCGTTTCGCTTTCGTCCATTCTCGAGCCATCCGTGTACTCTTCTTCGCCCTCATCCTCCGGCATGGGAGTCTCCTCTTCCTTGCGGTTTGGATCATGCATTTTCTGTACCCAATCCATCAGCACTGTCCCACAAGGGGAATGAGAAAGAAGCCACTCGTACCTTATAATAGTTGATGGACTTGGAAAACGCTTTGATGAGCTCAGTGTCGTCCCAGATCTCATTGAAATCGGCCCCGCCCATTGCGATGGGCTGCCATGCTGCCTTGCCCTCCATCTTGAAACGCGCAAACTTTTCTTTTCTTTTTTCACAAGAGCCAAAGATATTTTGGCAATTTGTTCGAGGAATGCGCAAAGTGGCCTCAGCTTTTCCCGCCTTTTTTTGTGCAGGCAAAGCCAGACTTGATACTTGCCTTGTTGTAATCGAGGCTGTGGGCAGACTTGTGCTCGTACTCGCTACGTTCGGACGCGAGTTGAAAGATGGACAACCATCCACCTACGCCGCAGCCGCCCCCGTATAATTTGTGCAATTTGACGCATTTTACGAGCACTCTGCCGGCTTTGCCCCTGCCCACGATCACCGTGCCGTATGCCGTCAACGTATTCGCCTCCCAACCGGCCGAGGTAGCGGTGCGCGCGGACGAATGGTTGGACAATCCTACACCAGAAATCGATGCAATGATGAAAGAATGGCTGGCCGACGCCGACATGACCTGGGCGTACGATTTCCTCACCTCTCTTCCTTGCACTACTCATTACTGATTGTGGCAAATCTCGTAGGCCTAAAAGCGAAGAAGGTCAATTCAGTCGTACGCCAGCTCACTCGCTCTCCCTTCCGCGCAAGCCGCTCGGGGACCTCTCGAACATGCCTCTTGCGACTCAACAAACGGCGACCAAAGCGGTCCCTCCCGCGGACAACCACCACCAACCGACTGCTCAGCACACCAGCATGCCTCCTCCTCAACCCGTAAAGGTACGGCGATGTCGGTGGTAGGCCACTACCTCGGTGCGAGTTGGAGACTTATCTTCTACACTTTCGTGGTTCATCAGACCTTCTCCAAGAAGCGCCAGCAGCAAGGCCAGCAGGGCGGACCTGACCAGCCGAAGAAGAAGATGCTCAAGCTTAAGAGTAATCGTCAGCAAGCAAGCAGCACGAAAGAAGGTAACCCTGTCCCACGTCACCTCTCCATGCCTGTAAACTCGCATCTTCTAACCGGGCGCATGTGTACTCTTGTAGAGGACATACTTGAATCGATGGAGGGCAAGCGCTTCGGGGTGCTAATTGCGCACGTCTTCGAAGTGCACGATGCTAGTGTTCACGAGGAGGAGGAAGAACGCGTAGTAGAGTACGAAGTGGTACGCCCCTCCCTCAGCGACTCTTGCTTCTGCCAAAGCTCATTGGTGTTAATTGCCCTATGGCACAAACGTGCTAAAATCGCGATCAGCTCAACGAACTATGGACCGAAACGGCGAAGCTCAAGTCGAACGGGACTCTTTCACGCGTGCCGGCCGACGTGCTGTCCCGGCTGATCCAGATCTTGGACACTTACGTGAAGAAGGGCAACAACATCAGAATTCTCGAAGAGGAGGAGGAGCGAGTGCGCAGTCCAAGCCATCTCAACATTTTGATGAATTGTCGTTTCTGTGCTCATTGCTTGCGTCGTGCATTGGGTGAACACAGGGTGAGAAGGTGAAGGAGATTACTGTCCTGTACGGCTTCGTTGCTGCGTTGGTCATCCTCCATATCTTTGCCGCAGACAACCTGGAAAAGTCTTTGATCGTCGAGGAGGTACGGCTTTCTCCTCATTTGGCGTTATTCGCAGCAATGTGTAACGGTTCGCGCTTGTTGCTTCAGGTGATCGAGAACATGCTTCAGTTTGCAAAGTTCAACGTGGCCCACAACATCATCCCCGCTTTCGATCCTCTGCTGGAGACAAAGAAGACGAAAGGAAAGAAGGCAACCGAACGCAGCAAAAGGTAGCCCATCTGAGCGCAGTTGCGTCGTGAATGCTCGTTCGGTGTACTAATGCGCTTTCGGCGACAGGCTCGTGGGGTTGCTGTGCTGCTATCTCGACGTCTTGAACGAATTTTCCGCCAAGGAGCCACTTACGGACAGCATGGTGTTGGACATCTGCGCCGTTACCATCCCCACCTTCTTCATGGAGGGCGGCAGCGAGTTGCAGCTGCATGCGCTGAATGTCGTTCGCACGGTGCGCCACACTTCCGGATGCATGTCACCTCGCCATTCACGCTGATTGCTGTCCCTTCAGATCTTTTCCCGATATGAGAAGCACCGGACACTCATCCTCGAAGACATCTTCACCTCACTCGCCAAGCTGCCCAAAACGAAGAGAACACTGCGAACGTACCGGTAAGTGTTGAACGCCATTTCGCTTCGTTGCTCGTCTGCGGATACCGTTATTGATACTGTCTCTTGCTTTATCGCTCTAAGCTTGCCCGAGGACAACAAGGCGATCCAAATGGTCTCTGCTCTGGTTCTTCAGTTGATTCAGTGCTGCCCTTCGCTCGTGAAGCTGGCCATCGTCGGCACGAAAAAGGGAATCGACCTGGAGCCCCAGAAGCCGCAAGCTGATGGCGAGTCTGCCGTCACCGTCAGCGATGCCAACTCCTACGAAGCCGCCGCGGCTTGCGCCCTTGCCTTCATGAAGTCGTTCGTGGCGAAGTACGTTACTTCACCAGTAGGCGGGTTTGACCTCCTCGTCTTACCCGTAGTGGTGTACTTTTGCTTGCTCTTGATACAGATGCTCTACTCGCGAAGAAGACAACGACTACCGGCAGATCCTAACGAACTTCGTTGAGGACCTACTGATGACCATTAACCTGCCGGAGTGGCCAGCTTCGCAAGTGGTCCTCCGAGTTTTGAGCGGCATTCTGCTCAAGAACGTGAAGAAGGACTCGAAGGAGAGCACCGTGCTGAAGACTTTCTCGATTGAGATCCTGGGCAACGTGACGGCCAAGGTGAAGAAGGAGATGGCCTTGGCGCAGCAGTGGATGGAAGTGCTGCCTGGTCAAACGGTACGTCCGCACCTGTAAGAGTGTCTTACTTCCCCAAAGCAGCCGGACCTTACCATTGTTCTCCAGCAGGACAAGGACGACAGCGTTGCATGCATCTGCAACACTAGACACGACGATGGGCAGTTCATGCTCGACTGCGACGAATGTCACAAGTGGTTCCACGGTGCCTGTGTGGGCGTAATCCCCGAGAACGTAAGTCTCTATTCGTGAACACACCTCGCGTCTTCTTCTCACGGCTTTCCTTCCTTCAGGTGCCGGCGAGGTGGTTTTGCGACACCTGTCTCATCCGAAGAAAGGTTCGGTCGAGGAAGAACGGCGATACGGGAGCAGCTCCCTCGATTGACCTCTCTCAGGCCTCCCTCGACATGTCCGTTGATGAACCTAACGAAGATGAGGTATGGGACAAAACTTATTTTCGTCTTCAGCCCGCCTTTCCGCCAGTTGGCCTGGATAACGATGTACTGACGATGTTAAGCAGAAATCGGTGGATATGAGCATAGACACTCGAGAGACGCACGAGATCGATGTCATGCGGCAGATGCTCCTCAATTACTTGGGTGAGCGCGCCAAGATGGACCCATCGGTGCTCTTCTCGCGCCAGTTCTTCATCAGCCAGTGGTGCCATGGCGAGAACGACGAAGATAAGGTTCAAGACTACAAGTCGCAGTGGGAGGTCGATTCGAAGAGGAGTCTGGAGATTGCCGAGAGGTACTACAGCTGGCTGCTTTGTCAACGTAATTACCCAAACAGCATCTAACCATTTGGTTTCTTTAGGAACGAACGGCTTCTCTCGCGTGACGGAGTGATGAAGATCGTCCGCTTCCTAGCCACGAAGGGCTCTTTGTTCCTCAGCTTCGACAGCATGCTCAACCAGATTCTCGGCCTGATGAACGAGCCGCTCACTACCTTCCGTTCGAAGGGACTGAAGGCTCTCACCGCCGTTTTGGAGGCAGATGCGAACACTCTAGGCGATGTACGCACCCTGCTCAGTCAGTGCCAATGCGAGCTTCGCTAACTTACTTTGACATCTCTGTATCAGCCCCGAGTTGAACAGGCCGTGAAGGGCAGATTCTGGGATAATGCGATCTCCGTTCGCAGTGCCGCGGTCGACCTGGTCGGCAAGTATGTGTTGGAGCGGCCCGAGTTCGCCTCGCAGTACTACCCGATGATCGCCGAACGAATCCTGGTACACGCTCCCCCGCTCCCGGCCACTAAGGAAACGAGTCAGCTGACAACCCTTTGCACATTGTACAGGACAAAGGCGTGACTGTGCGAAAGCACGTGGTGACGATTCTGCGCAACATGTGCCTGGGCCAGCCGCATCACTCGCTTGTTCCCACCATCTGCAAGAAGCTGGTGACCAGGATTGGCGATGAGGACGAATCCATCAAGGTGCGTACTGTATTATCTCAGCTTATGTTCTGTTCGAGCCTGTTGCCCACTCAAACGCCTATGCCCTCCAGGAAGCGGTCCTGAAGACTTTCCAGGAACTTTGGTTCAGCCCCATGCCCAAGAAGCAGGACGACGCCAACTCTGAGACAGACTCTTCTGCTGCCAAGGTATGAGTGTGAATTCGGATGGGTTGATAACCGTCGCTTGCTCACTCTAGAATACGGCTGCTCCATCAGACGCTTGACATGCCGGCACGCGTGGATCAGCTTATCGAGGTCGTCACAATCTCGAGCAGCAGCCAGTGGTTTATCGATCTGTTGGTCAGCGTACGTGGCTTGTTCTTCGAGTAGCTCAAACTAGCGATCGACTACTTTGCAAATCACTGACCCACCTCTCTGCAGTTGCTCACCAAAGAATCGAAGGAATCCGGCAAGCATGTGCACGCCATCTGCAAGGTGATGGTGTCGTGCATTGTCGAGCGCATCTTTGCTGTAGATGAGCAGAACGTCGACCAAACCACTCAGCAGGTGCCTGCTACCTTCTGATCCTCTCCATCACGACTGTGGAACCCTCATCTCACTTTTGTTGTCCCCCCCAGGATCAAACCAAGCGCATTGTCAGATCTATGCCAGCCATTCTCCACGCGCTTCACCTGTTTTGTCAGGCGTCGCCTGATCTCCTTGTTCCACACATCACGACTCTCCATCCGTACATGAAGCTGCTGGTATGTACCACTGCATCCCGTAACGGAGTATCCTTGGCCGCGATGTGCAAGTACTCGAGTAACGTGCGTGTGTGCTTGTATGGTCAGACGAACGACAACAGCGAGCACTTGACCGCGAAGAACGTGATCGGGATCATGGAGAGCGTGGCACCACTGATCGAACACCCCGACCCCACGTTTTTCGCTGCTGTCGAGAAGGACCTGGAGGAACTCATCTACAACATCGCGCTCATCTCTCCGGTAGCTCCTCGACTTTTGCCTTTCAGCCTTACCCCCTCAAGTCTCGAGTGCATTATAATGACCAGCCATTTTCCAACGCAGCTCGCTTGGTCGGTCATTGCTGTTGCTGCGAAGTGCCTCGCTACGTTCGTGCAGAAGCTGACGAGCCACCACGAACTGGTGTTGGGCATCGTCGATCGGTTCCAGACCTACCTCGACAAGTGCCGAGCGATCTGCACAAAGCAAGAACTGCTGACCCCTTCCCGAGTGCTCAATGCTGGCCGAGCGCTCTACTGTCTCGGCCACATCTGCCGATACTACGACGCCACTCCTACCAGTGCGTATCTACCGCTGTGTGCCAGCGCTTGTGGCATCTCTTACTGATTTTCCTCGCTGCCTGTGTCTTCTTGCAGAGAAAGGCGCTGCTTCCAAGGATCCGATCCTGCATAAGACCTTCAACCTGTTGGTCATCTATGCGCAGAGCATCAGCACGGACCTACAACTGCGAGCCACTCAGGTTTGATTCCTTCGCAATAAGTGTGCTTGGACATAACCTGATCCGTCTCTTCTTTGTGACGGTTTGTACAACCAGGCCATCGGGAGCATCTTCGTGCGCGCGCCCGAGCTCATGCTTAAGTCCCACGTGCAGACCATCATCCGGAAGGGTCTTTCTTCCGAATCGCACGAGGTCCGTCTTCAAATGCTGCTCAACATCTCCGACTTCCTTGCGGCGGAGGAGGCCAAGGCGCTTTCAGCAACAGCCGGCAAGAACAAGAAGAAGTCCAAGAAGCCAGGTGCGTGGGAGTTGCTGGCGACTGCGATTTCTATTGGCCTGATGCCATACGTTCGTGCTTGCCTCTGGGTGCAGTCAAAGCCAAAGCCCAGGCGAAGCCCAAGGGAGAGGACGAGCTGGACCTCGATGGCTCGGTGGACCTTAACGAGTCGTTGGACGAGAGCAGCCACGAGCTGTTTGTGGAAATGGACAACAGCGACTCCGGGTACTCATTCAGTTCCTACTTTTAGTGCTGAAAAAGCTGCTGACGTACCTTGTTCATGGTAGGGTGAGCAACACAATCGCTCAGACGTTCCTTGAGTCGGTGTTGGAGCAATGCCTCGACACGCACCCCCGCGTGCGAACTGCTGCGCTTAACACGCTAGCCCATATTCAACGTCAGGGACTCATGCACCCACTGCAGGTGAGCTCTCTGGCCAGCCCCCCAATTGCACACAATAACCAAACTTACCCTTCTTTTCCTCCTTCAGTGCGTGCCTCATCTGGTCGCGCTGGAGACCGACCGAGAGCTCGCGATCGCGGACAAGGCCCACCGACTTCTCATGACGATTAACGAGAAATACCCCAGCTTCCTGCACAACCGCTTTATCGATGGCATCAAGCTGTCGTACACGTTCCAGAAGAATACCTGGGGCACCTGCACAGGTACGCAAATAACGCACGTCGATCGTCTTCAGAGGATCTTCGTCTGACGTACGCGTGGCTCTCCCTGCGCACAGCTCTGGCGCCCAACTCGGAGTTGCCACTGTCCGTGCTCGCCCAATTGTACACTTTGTTCAGCGACAAGCGCACCACCCGCAACTTCTTCCTCAGCTCCATCATCCGACTCTTCGAAAAGTGTACATCGTCGGAGGAGGTGCGCAGCTCTTCTTCCTCCACCCCTTCGAATTCTTCTCTTTTTAAGGCTAACGTGCCCTCCAACCTCAACCTAGACGGACATCGCCTTCTTCCGTTATCTGGCCGAGCTCATCCTCAGTCTTCCCTACACCTATGCCGATGAGGTGTTGAGCATCATCTACTACATCAATCGCTCGGTATCGTTCGTGGGCGGCACCGCTCTGGTTGCGCTTGAGACGTTCTTCAAGAAGTCCAAGAGTAACGACAAGAATCCACCTGCGGTAGCGGAGGACAAGCTCAAGATCTCGTCCATGATCATGATTCTGCTGGTCCTCAAGCACACCCTCAAGCGAGCCTACAAGCTCACCGACAGGTACCGGCAACTCAAGCAAGTCTGATCGTTCCAATTGTGGGCAGATGAGATGGGTTGACTGACCTTCCTCTACCAAGTCGATGCAAGGCCTACTCCCCGACGGAGACGGTCAAGGCGCGGGAAGGCAAGATCACCGAGGCGCCGGTGATAGAATTCACCGCCGACAGCTCGCCCTTCGCGACCATCACCTGCGACTTCGACGTCGATGACATGCCGGCGCTCCGGACCCACTACAAGGAGGTTCGTGCCCCTGCTGTGTGTCGTGTCGTGTTGTTGGTCATGTAGTATCGTTGTCGTGTTGCGTACATTCCAGTGTGTCATTCCGTACATTCCGTATAGTTCAAGCAGGTGATGCGGGAAGACGAGGGAGACTTTGACCTCAAGGAGAGCGCGGCCAAGAAGAGCGCAGCCGCCAAAGGCAGGCCGCGCGGACGTCCCAAGAAGTCCAAAGCGGCAGAGGAAGAGGCCGAGGCCGAGATGGAGGTGGAGGGCGAGGGCGATAGCGAAGAGTCATCGCCCGTCGCCCAGCGCACGCGCCCGCCAGCAAGGAGGACGACGCGAGCCAAGGCCAAGCGGGAGGAGAGCGAAGAGAGCGAGGAGGGACAGTCGGAAGACAGCGGCGCGACAAAGAAGAGGAAACCGGCGGCGGCGCGGAAGAAGAGAGCAGCGCCCGCACGCAAGGGTACCAAGCGAAGGCGCATCAGCGGCGATGACGACGACTCGAACGACGGCGACTTTGTGGGCTGATAATGGTCATCGCATTCTTTGCTTTGTTTGATTTACAGCTTGACCTCATGACATACTGATTTACAGCTTCATGTCTTCGGCTTTGATCCACCACAGCCCTGTGCATTCGGGAAGTGTTGCTTCCTCGGTATCCTCTTCTTTTTCATCATCATCATCATCTTCTGCTTCCTTGTTGGCTTGCTCTGTCGTGGTCTCGTTCGTTTTCGTTCTTTCTTCGTTTTCGCTCTTCCCCTCCTGTTCTTCGCTTCGCTTTTTGCGCCTTTGCTTGGCTCTTCGCTCTTCTGCCATGCCGGCCACCTGCCACCAGCGCTCGACGATGAGAACTGACTACAACAAGCAAGAAGAAGAAAGAAGCAAAGAGAAGCAAGAAGAGCAAGGCAGCTTGCCTGCTGTACCTTGTTGCCAAAGAAGAAGCGTGTGAGGGCGATGGCCTCGTCCCAGTCGACGAAGCGGTAGTCCGTTCGGAACCATCGGAAGTGGAAGCCGGCCTCCTCCAGCAGTGCGTAGAACAGGTTGCGCCGGTTGGGCTCCTCGTTGCCCGTACCTGCGGCCATGACGACGACGACATGAGTCAAGAAGATGAAGAAGAAGATGAAGGTGACGAAGAAAACGGAGAAGAAGAGAAAGCAAAGGCACAGCGGCCTGCATGCGGTGGCTGAAAGTTACCGAGGGTCTCGAGGATGACGAGGGAGCCGTGCGGTCGAAGGAGTGCGCGGAGATCGGCGAGTACTCGCTTCACCTCGACGTCCCACGTCAGGGAAGACCACACCTCCGCCTTCACGTACGACAGCGTCCACCCTGCACCGCCGCCATCAGCATCACCATCACCATCACCGTCACCATCACCATGGCCGCTTGCTGTAGAAGAAGAAGAAGAAGAGAAGTGGTGGAGGTACCGGCCAGCACTACGTCGGCGGACGACGGCTGTAGTCCGAACGTGTGCACCTCGCGGTTGTTGCCGACGCTGAACGTCGTTGTGCAGCTCGTGGTGGTGGATGGAGGCATGCGTTCGCGAGCGAGATCGAGCATGTGGGATGAGGAATCAAAGGCGTGGATGGATCGAACCCAGGGGGCCACCATACGGGTGAGCCTTCCCGTGCCGGCGCCCAGCTCGACGACGTCAGCGTCGGGATGGAAGACGCCGAGCTCGCGAATCGATCTTTCAATGTTGCCCGCGTGGTCCTGGCGCGAGACGAGCAGCTCGTAATGGGCGGCGTAGCGGCGGTAGATCTCCTTGTGGCTCACCTTGAACCCGGCGTTCGCGATTTTCAGAGTATCAGGTGATTTGGAGCGATCCGATCGATTTGGAGACGCGGCAGACTTTCGACGCTTGCGTGGTTGATGTGGTTCGACCTCGCCGGCGGGGCGTCGTCCGCCCTCTCCCACATCATCGCCTCGCCTTTCCATCTCGGCCGTTCTGAGAAAAGGAAGAGAAAATGGCTAAGGAAAATCGAACGAATTCGAAGAAGCTCAAAACGCAACTGCCGCTGGACCAGACGCAGCACAGATCGATCTGTGGACTGACTGTTCAAACGCAGTGCACGAACATTGCTTTTCCTGGCATCCCTCCTTTACTCTTGCTACCTCCTTTGCATGCCCTAGGCTGTCTTGGTACACGTTCCTTCAATCCAACCATTGGTGTCAGCCCGATTGATTATCTCCCCGCAGGCCTTGCTCGATACCAGACTTCACCACCTCTCCCATCTCATCCATCCATTCATCCAATTGAGAGGAGAACGCCTTCGAACGATTTGAAATCTCTCGGAAGAGAGAATGCGACGCCCGATCAGACCAGACGGGGAGGAAGAGGACGAAGAGGCGGAGGAGTTCGCTCCTCGCGTCTACAGACCCCACGTTGCCATCAACATCCAGCATGACAACCACACGCACGACGACGTCGCGATCGCCACCAAGAAGGCCCCGCCAAGTGCGTACCTGCTTGCTGGGACCCTGTGTTCGGTGGTTCGGTCCGTCAGCTGACGACACGTTCCTCTCGGCGCCGCACACCGTAGGTAAATGGCTGGCCCACTTGCCGCTGGGCATTCGGCTGTCCGTGACGGCCGTGCTTCTCGTCATCTTCTTTCTCGTACGGCCTCTACTCTCACACGACCGCCACACACACGACCGCACACACACAACACGCATCACTGCACACGGCTGTAGCCTCGGTCATTGAACGTTAACGCTTATGTCTGGGTTGTCGCTCTGTTTTTGAAGAGCGTGTCGGCGGTGCCGATATGGAACAAGGAGATCTTCGCGGGCGATCTCCCCGGCGCAACGCCCTTCCCCTACGCGCTCACCGTCACCTTCCTGCAACTGGCAAGCGACGCACTTTTTGCCCGCGTTCCTTCCGGCATGTCTGATTGTGCGCGTGCGCGTGTGCGTGTGCGGCGCCATGCAGGCCGGCACAGATGTGCTGCTGTTTCTGGCGGTGCTGGCGACGGCTGGGGTCTATGCATACCGAGCACACAGCCGCACCGTGCATTGCGGGGCTGAGCCACCCGCACCCCTCAAGCCCTTCTACTTCACCCACCGCTTCCTCTTCAAATTGTACGCAACCACCGAGTGTGTCGTGTGTCGTGTGTCGTGTGTGGACTTACGCGATGGTGGTCTGCAACGCAGATGGCATACACTGCCCATCGGCGTGCTCTTCGGGTTCAAGCTGGGCCTCACCAACTGGGGCCTCCATCTGGCGCCCACGGTCAACTTTCATCTCCTGGTTCAGGCTTGCTCGGTACAATTTCACAGGCCCGCGCCTAGACTCGCGCGTGTGCGTGTGTCGTGTGTCGTGTGTCGTGTGCGTGTACGTGTGCGTGTGTCATTTGTGGCGGCTCACACGTTGCGTGGATTGGATGCTCAGCTCTTCTTCGTGATCCTGTTCGCCTTCTTCATCCTGCGCGAGCGACCAACCATCTGGGCTCTCCTGTGCGCGGCGGGCGCCACCGCGGGCGCCATCCTCGTCTCGCTCCAGTTCGAACACGTACGCACCCATAGGCCGCACGCGCTGCACTGGCCTCTGGTGCGATCGGGCCTCATCGCCACACACACGCACACACGCACGCACACACACACGACACACAACGCAACAGGCCTGGGGTCTGGGCGACAAGTGGTGGGTGATCGGCGTCAACTTTGCGTCGGCGATCTTTGAGGGCCTGTCGATAGTCTTCCTGCGCCGCGCGCGGAACATCCTGGCCAAGGCTTTCCCGGAGGAGCGCGACGTTCTGCTCATCATCCAGATCACCTTCATGAAGCTCGTCATTTCCGCCCTGGCCGTGTTGCCCTTTGCTCTCGCAATCGAGGGCTGGTGGAACCCGCTCAAGGTGCCACGTCACATTTATATATACTTATATATTTACATAGTCATGTCTATATTCGTATATATGTCTCTATAGAGCGTGTGTTCTAATACACGTGGCTGAATGTGTGCCGGCACCACACAGGCCGATATATTGTGGAAGGCGCTGCCGGAGGCGTCGTTGACCCTCATCCCCTACATCTTCATCGGCTCCATCTTCACCTTCCTGTACGTGGTTTGCTGCCTTTCCTTCGTCGATGTTGTCGGCGAAGCTAACCCCAGTGGGTGGTGGTGAACGTCCACAGCTTCCAATGTGACTACACGACCCTCACCTTCCTCGCCGGAGCGCAGGACGTGGGCGTGCTGTCCCACATCAAAATGTACGTCTCCTCGTCCTCTTCCTCGTCAACGTCTCTCGCCGCGTCGGTGTACTGACGCGCCACATCACCACAGAGTGCCGCAGGTGGCCTTCTCGGAGGCTGTCTTCCAGAACTTTGAGCCCACCTGGGAGAAGGTGCGTGTTCTGCGTGTGTGCGCGTGCGGTGGCGCGTGCACAGCGCTAACTTTTGCGGCTGGTGGTCGCCACAGATTGTGGGCCTGGTGCTGGTGCTTGTGAGCGGAGTGTGCTATGGTGTCCTCAAGTGGTTCCACCTCACGCACAGCCATCGCCATCATCATCACCATCACAAACACCATCACGAGGAGGTCTTGCTGCTGAGCTCTCCACCACCACCACCCCCATTACTCTCCTCCCCTCCCAATGACAGACTTCGATAAACATGAAGATGGTGCAGTAGAGATGTGTAGCGTGTGTAGTGTGTCAAGCCGCACGTGTACATGAGGTGTGTGTGAGAGAGAGGAGAGAGGAGAAGGGCAGAGAGAGAGAGAGAGAGATGGTCGAGATCACCGCTTCTCGAGGAGCTTGAACTGGCTTCGCTTCATCTTCTTCAGCTTTCTCGTGTCGGTGATCTGCTCAGCAAGCGCGGCCCACGGTCAGCCCCATGAAAGCATCCACCGCACACGCACGCATCGCACACGCACACCGCACACGCCGAACACGCACCTTTTGGACGACGGTGGACTTCTTGAGGTTCTCCTCCTTTCGCTTGCGTCGCTCAGCGGCTTCCTTCTTCTCCTGCTCCTTCTTCTGCTGGGTGTCCTCCTTGAGGGCGCGCTCCTTGGCCTTCAGCACCTTCAGCTTCTCCCGCTCCTGCGACTTGACCTCCCACGTCTTGTTGTACGCCTTGCCCACCAGCAACGACGAAGTCCTACACGCATAATAATTAGAATAATAATAAATCAATTTAATAAATGAGATAATTGAATCAAATGAGATGAGCGCAGTTGAGATTAAATGCGAATCTCAGCAAAGTGGAGCTAAATTCAGGATTTGTGTTGAATGAAGATCTTACCTCTTGTTGTTGGTCGATTTCCAGACGCGGCCGGACTTGGGCACACCCTTGGCGACGGGAATGGTGTTCTTCTTAGTGGTCGCTGTGGCCACCGCGACATCTCCGCCGGCCTCAGGGGCCGCAGGCGCCGACGTCTCCACGCTAACAGCCGGCGCGGTGGTCGCCACCGCCGTGGTCTCCTTCGTGGTCTTCTTCGCCTTACCCATCTTCCTTCTTCCTCTTCTTATGCGATTCAAATTGCGTGATTGAATTTGCTCCTCTACCCTTGTCCAACACAACCCAAATCTCCAACAGAAGAAACAAAGAACCGTTGGCCTCCGGCAAATTATTTATTCAAAAAAGAGAAAAGAAATAAAT
>CDFN01052900.1:0-16600 GCA_000826445.1 Acanthamoeba quina | reverse complement strand
AGCTTGCCGGCTACGTGGCCCTCGCCGACTCGGCCAGGCCGGAGGCCCACGCGGTGGTGCGGCAACTGCAACAGATGGGCATCGAGGTGTGGATGGTGAGCGGCGACAACACGCGCACGGTCAACGCCATCGCCGCGCAACTCGGCATCGACAACGCCATCGGAGACGTGCTCCCCGGAGGCAAGGCCGACAAGGTGCGCGAGCTGCAAGCGCAGCAGCGCCCCGGCAAGTGGTGGCAGTTGTGGAGAAAGCAACACACGGTCGTGGGCATGGTCGGCGACGGCGTGAACGACTCGCCCGCCCTCACCCAGGCCGACGCCGGCATCGCAGTGGGCGCCGGGACTGACATCGCCCTGCAAGCCGCTGACGTGGTGCTGGTGAAGAGCGACATGCGCGACATCCTCCTGGCGCTCCATCTCTCCCGCACGACTTTCAGACGCATCCTCGTCAACTTTGGATGGGCGTTCCTCTACAACGCCACGGCGATCCCGCTCGCTGCGGGCGTTCTCTATCCGGCCACCGCCTACGCCTTCCCTCCTGCAATTGCCGGCCTGTCGGAGATCGTGTCCACGCTGCCGGTGCTCTTCTCCTCGTTGTTGCTGCGTTGCTACCGCATGCCCCGGTCGGTCAAGGCCTTCTACGCCGAGGATGAGAGGGAGACCTGGCTCCAGACCTGCTTCCCGTGCCTGGGCGCAAGGACGGCCACACGGCGTTAGAGGCCTGGCGCGCCTCTACTCGACCCGGTGCTTCTACTCCGCCGCGTAGCTTGGGGGGGGGGCGTCTGTTGTTCCTCTGTCGCCGTCGCGCAGCACCTCTATTCCCTGCGACTCCTCGCAAATAATTATTACGCCTTCCCAATCTGTGCAACCACGCCAATCATCAACTCATGCACTGCTTGAAAGGCAGCTTAGGCTGCTGTGGCTGGGCACCTTGTGGCCACGTGCAGGTAGCATGTAACTATACAAACAACAACAACAACAAACAACAACCACAAAACCAAATGCACCCACACACAGTGCAGGCAAATTCCACTGTGGATTTGAGGTGCTGTGCATTGCTTGCTGAGGCAGTGGCTTGATGCAGGTGGCTGCAAATATGATAGGCTGCTACTCCTTGCCTGCACCCAGTGGGGAAGATGAAGACAGGTAGAGCAGCAGACCAGGCATAGAGGTGGAGGAGGCAAGCAAGGATGGAGTGGTGACAGGAATGGTGGAGGAGGACAGCAACAAGCCAGAGGGAAACAAAGCTGATGTGGTGTGGAGCAAAGACAGGGTTCAAGCCAGCAGAGGAGGAAGACAGCTTGGGCACCATTGCTTGAGGCACAGTGATGCCTTCAGCATTGGTTGCAGCAGCAACTATCCTGTTATCCAGTGCAGACACACTCCTGTGGCCACAGGGTAGGGTGAATGAATGCAAGATAGAAGATGGAGCAAATTATTTCAATAAATAAATCAAAAATGAACAATAATCCTTGAGGGAGATTACAGACATGATATTTGGTGTACACCTTGCAAAGGTGCCATGACCATCATGGGGCTTTGAAGTTGACTCTTTCTTCCTTGTCATCTGCATTCTTCTAGGCAGTTCTGTTAACTTCTCTGTAGAGTCTGGGCAACTAGCTCACTCCATTGTTGGCACTCATGACCTTGCACATGCTGATGGTTTGGTTGTTTGGAAGCAAAACACACCTTGCACCACACATCCCAGCAGCAGAAAAAATAGCCTTAAGACTGTTTCAGAGCATCTGGACCTCACTGGGCAGCGCCTTGATGCCTGACCCAATGAGAGAAGCGGAGGTGATCAGCAACACACACCTGCCATAACTCCCAACTTGGCCTGTAAACTCATGATATTATTATGAGGACTTCATGCGTTAAAGTGCCTTGCACAAAGAGAGCAAGCACTGTGCTGTTTCTTGATCATGGAACTGTATTGGCTGTTCTTGCTGTGTGGAGGGGCATCCATCACATTCAACCGTCCCCCACATCCACAGCGTGTTGCTATGAGTGGCGCCTGAATAGAGTCCTGTGCTGGCGCTGGTGCAGTGGGTGGATGCCTACAATGCTTCTTGTGCACAAGAGCACTCTAATATGAAACGTCCATGAAGGCAATGCACTCAACACTGAAACAGCCCTGAAGATGCCACTTAATGTATGTGGATGAAGGAGCATTGCTGGGTGGTGAAAGAGCTTGCAGAACCAAGAGGGTCACTCATGAAGCACATCCCTTGAAAGGAGATCACAGCTGAGCAGACAGACTCGATCATATATGTGTCGACAGTGCACAGACACAACCAAGAATGTGAAGCCTGAGATGGGACGGTTTGTACAGACCGGTCTTGCAGGAAAATCTGCTACCAGCAGCTTTGTGACTTCCTTGCATTGCCTGATTTTTCCTATCTGTATCCAGGAGGGTTGGAGACACCTGGGACATGTAGCAACTGCCTATTGCATCTGCCTGTTCGTAGTCTCACCAGGGATCTTAGGGTTCCTGTGCACTAGAGCTGTGTGCGTAGGCTATATGACTGTATGTGCATGACTGTGTGTAGTGTAGTGTAGTGTAGTTGATTGTGACCCACCCCAGCATGTGGCCACTCGTGCTCATCTCCCCCCTCTTCCCCACCCCCCCAGCGCGCTGACCTATGGCGTTCGCACGGTGCGCAAGATTATTAGGAGCGACTGGGGCCGCGAGTATGTCAAGCACGAGATCTGGCCCAAGGGCACCGACCTCAAGACGTCCTTCGACTACTACTTCCTTTTGTGGTACTTGCTGAAAAGTGGCCTTTGCAGAACCACACAATGGCCTCTTGTTGTCCTGCTTCTCCATGCCTCAGCCATTCCCATAGATTGTGCACACGAATGACTGGATGGCACAACAACACAAACAGTAACCCGCAGCTAGCAATTGGACACCCTTCACACTTCTTTCATTGTTGTGCATCATCCAAGAATTGTTTGCGCGCATCGCCCCGACAAATGCCTACGGCTGTGCAGAACACCTCTTCGGGCACCTCGATTGGTGTCGTACACCGGAATTTGACTGCAAAGCGAGAGTGTGGAGATGTAGGAGAGAGTTGGTGATGGTGGGCGGTCGGCGCGATGGTGCGGCTGCATTTGGTGATGAAATCTTGCAGCAGTGCCTTCAGATCTGAATGCTCATCCCAGATGTAGTCTATCGACAGCAATAGTCCTCCTTGCCCTTGACCATCCACCAACTTCGTTACCCTCGCAGGGCCCGCCTGTGTCTGCCGATCGTTCGACGTGTCAGCCATGTGATGCGTTGGCACGGGAGAGAAAACTGATGCACAAACGCCAGCTCTACCCCCCGTTTCTGCTGCGTTTTTTTCTTTTTTTCTTTTTTTCTTTTGTAGCGGTTACTGATCAGGGCGTCTAGCGAGGAAACACACAAGGATCAGATACTTGGTCGGCTATTTTGCTTTTCCCTGTTGTTCCCGTTTTCTTGTGGCCCTTCAATTGTCTATTAGCGTTCGAGTTGGTGGTGGGCCATAGGTGGAGTGCGGACTTTCTCGACCTCTTTCACACCTTCTCGACTACCACTGCTCCTCGTGGCTTGGGTCGCTGGTGGCGGATGTAGTTTTTCCCTCTTCCAACGCAGATCGAGCCAGAACAGCATCCCCATTCCTGCCAGCATGCAGAGAAGGAGGCAAGTGGCTGAGGGTGTTGGATGAATTCTGGGCAGCGGCTTCGCCCGGCGCAACACCGATGTTTAGGGTCGACAGATCAGCTGGAGCCGGGCTTACAACTTGAAGTGAGCAAGTTGATCGAGGTCGTGGAGCGCTAGGGACAGATTACTTTGAGCGCCTGACGAGGGCCAACAAAGGAGGAGGGAACCGAGGTGACCAGCGCGGCCTCATTTCGGTGGCGCCACCACGACACCTCGTCCATCGCCTAGCGTCAGTCTATGGGTGAGGACGCCAGGAACAACAGCCGACTGCAGTCAGTAAGGGTAGTAAGCACCGCAAACGGTCTTGGCGGTGGCCACACGCCCCAAGGTGGGGCGCGGTCGCAAGGAGAACCACGGGCCATACAAAAAAACCCGAGGAAGCGACCTTAAAATCGGGCTTTCGGACCAGACGGGCCGGGCCGGTAGACCGCGGCAAAGCCAGAAGTTCCGAGCTGGTTTTTTCGGTTCGGTCGGACGACTGACAGTCGGACTTTTTTTTATCATTGTCGCGGGATCGAATCCGACCCGGGTCCGATTAGGTGTCGTGCTGCCAGATGAGTACTCGCGTCGAAGTAGACTCTAACGACGACAGACGCGAAGATCGTCCTGGTATCCACCAGGTCGGCCCTCACATCGGGTCTGACTTGGTCGCGCCCCGACATCTTTGCTCGACGCCAGTAGGCCGTCGTTTCCGTCGAAAAGAAACAGACGGCGAAAATCGGTCTGTAACATTTTAAATTGTATTTTTATTTTAAAAGAAAAAAAAAGATACAAAAAGGATTGGCAGGTGGCCTGGTTGCGCCTGCATAGGGCCAGTGGTGGGGGATGGGTAGGTGCTGCCCTCACTCCTCTAAGCTGGAATCCAGAACGTGTGACGCCATTCGGCAACATGTGAAATGATGTACTTCTTCTCAGTGCGGTCAGCATCGCCAACACCAAAGAAGGAGCTGCGTTGTGCTGCCCATCTGGTGGGCGTGACTGCCCACACAGTTCCAGGATTCGAACCGCCCATGTACTTGATGTACAGGGCAGCCCGTTCCTCCGCAGGAACAGCAAACAGCTTCTCCAGTTTGTCAAGGAGTGGGTGCCCCGAGATCGCCAGCTTGCCGGTTTGGCGTTTCATCACCTGGCAGTTTGTGGTGGGGTCCTTTGTGCAGCAATTAAGGCAAGCCAGCAGTGTACACTGGAGGTTGGCCTTTGTCTGCCCACAGGCTGAGCACATTCCTGTGGCTGGAAGTGGTTGGGCCATTGCTGGCTTGGCATGATCAGGAGGCATGCTCTGCACCTCATCTTCATCCCGCAGGGCCATATCCATGGAGGACAGGTCATCCACAGTCGAAGGTGGGACAGGTGAAGTTGAGGTGGTTATCTGAGCAATTGGTGGAGGGTGCACTGCGAGTGTGTCTGCCCGTTTGCGCCATTTTTGCACATCACTCTCTTTCTCCTTTTCTAAGGCCACAACATGAGAAGAAGAAGCAAGACGGTGATGGTGTTGATCCCATTCCTCCCATAGATATGAGATGGCATGGTCAATTGCCTCCTGGTGCTTTGGCCAGGTATGGTGCTGCAAGGAATTGTGCCAACCTTCAAGGATGTGATCCCCTGTAGGGAGGTCTTGTAGGCCTTTCCTTCCAAAAGCAGCCCACACCCTAGGTGGCCATCTATGGCACCACATTGAGCAAAAGTACTCTGCGTAGGCAGGGCATCCTCATCCAGTAGACCAGAAACATCTCACCTGCAGAAGGCTGTCATTCAGCTCAGGTGAAGCCATTAACTGGCACAAATTGGGGATGAGCTCCTCCAGATGCTCTTTGCCTACATGCTGTGCCATCCAACGGATGCTGGCTCGCGGAATGCTGCTGCAGCAGCTTTCCCAGGTGTGAAAGTATTTGGTGAATCTTTCCACTTTATGCAAGCATTCCGCAAGCCCTCCTCAAAATCCACAAAGATGGCCAACACATGCAAGGTATGGTGGGTGATCTGAGTGACAAGATCATGCACAAACTGAAAGAAATAAGTGTAATATTCCTGCTGCTGGCTGTGAGCAGCCAGGCCACAGGTACACCTATTTGGCCCACCTTGACTTAGATTGTGGTCAATGTAAGACATGCCTCAACCAAGTCAAAGGTCCCATCTACATACAACACACATCTGTGCTGTGCCAGCAGGTGAACACTGTCATCTGCTGCAATAATGTAGTATGGGGATGGGATCATGCCAGCTTCATGCACAACACCTTCTCCTCAACAAATTTCTGTATGATGTTCTGGAGGGCGTCTCTGCCAGGCATGTGCTTGCACTTCTGGTAATATTTTTTATTACAAAGCTGCCTGTGTGTGGGGGCATTTTGGTGGGTGGCCTCCCCCACAGGCAGAGAAAGCAGGTACTCTCTCTCCACATGCACAGGTGATGTGAATGGGTCCTTCATTTTCTCCCTTGGTGCCAGCTCAACCTCTGGCAATAGCCACTGTGAGGGGGAGGAGGATGGAAAGACAGGGCACATTGGTAGTACTTACATACAGCCTGACCCTTGAGTGCTTTCTTCCCATTCAACCACCATCTGTACACTCCTCCACTCTCCTCAGTGGTGTGTTGGCACTTGTGGGGGGGAGAGTAACTGTCTTCATCACTCTCCTCTTTGTCACTCTCCTCTTCCTGCTCCTTGCCACTGGCAGTGGGAGTAGGCAGCATCAGGCTTGAGGGGGGGGGGGTGAATTCCATAAATTGTGGCTTGATTTGCTGAGGCTGTGAGAGGATTGGAGGACCTCATGCAATATGAGGCCCTCTCCTCTGCACACAACACAGCAAGATTGGCAAGTAGATTTGTTGTGTCCTTGTTGTGAGTAATGCTGTTGTCCATGGTTGTTGTGTTGCTCATGTGGTTGAAATCGTGTTCAGCTCTTTGCACTTTTTTTAATTTATTTGAAAACCAGTTTGTTTGCTTTTCTCTTTACCTTTTTTGCTCTTTGTTGTTGACGTGGTATGGCGTACCTTCAACATTTCCTGCACCACACCACAGCCTCTCTATCTGTCAACATGGTATTGTGTGTCTTTGGTTTTTCATTCTGGAGTCTCCCAGTTGCTGACTCCAGGCCGAAATTTCAAACTGGGGGACGGACCCTTAAGGGTCCAGTTCCCTTTGCTTTATTTCTATTTTTTGGCCTGTAGTCAGATCACGATTTGAAGAATGTGGGCAGAAAAGTCGTTCATGCTTGGCATTCAAGGTATGTTGCAAAACTGGACCCTTCAAGAAAAGTATCTGGAGGAATTTTCGCAAGTTGCGAAGTTGCCATCCTTGGTCCGACAAGGCCATCTAGGAAATTTCCTGGCGTGCCCCTCGGACCAAAAGTCCGACGGTCCGTCTCGGCAAGCCCGATTTTGAGAGTCGGGGAACACTCCGGTTCCGGGCTGAGCCGGTGGATTTCTTCCAGAAGAAAATGGGCCACATTGGGCCGGCTCGGTCTCCCTGGGGGCCGGTCCCAAATCTGGGAGCAACCGAACGGATTTTTATTTTTCCTTCTGGGGTCCGTAGCCTCTCCGGAGTAACTGTAGGATTTATTTCTTCATCCTGCACTACGTGCCCCGGCTCTCCGCGCCAGATGGGGGCACAGGCTCTGGTGAAGGCGGATGGGTCCATGTCGCCCTATACATCATCGGCCTCAACACGGCCCAGTTGGTTGAAATCCTCTCCGTGATCTCCTTCTCCTCCTACAGCCTGACCGTGCTCAGGGACACCGTCAAGGACCCGCTCCTCAACGCTACCGACGTGAGCAAGGGGTTCATCGCCACCACGACCAGCAGGCCGCCTATGCCACCCTCCGTGAAGCCGCCGGCCGGTACCCTGTCGTCCCATTCACCCCCGCGAACTCTCTCCCTCTTGTCGTCCTCCTGACCGCGCTCTCGGCCACGTTCGCCATCGACGTGTCGAGGTCCATGGACACCAAGGTCACCCTTAAAGGCAAGGCCTACACGAGGCTCTACTATGTGCAGGAGCATTCAGCCAGGTCCTCGGCGAGCAGCTGAAGCCGTACCGGCTGTTCAACGGCATCGTGTCCAGCAGCAGCGCGCCCGCTCGTCCGTCAATACCACCACCGACAACATCAAGGTATCGCGCTACCTGATTCTCACGGAGACGCGTGCACGAGGCACACCAATCCAACAAACACACGACACACGCACGAGAGAGCGCAGTGGCCTTTGGGGCTGGCCTCGGCCCGAGGTTCGATCAGCGCCTACGCCGGCTACCAGACCGCCTTCACTCGTCGCCCCATGCCGTTGCCGTCGACCCCCTCCTCGCCGACATAGTGCCCGACGCTGGCCAGGAGCCGCAGATCCTGGGGCCCATCCCTCAGTGGGAGGCCCAGCGGGGGCCAACCATCAGATCCGCATCAACTGTATCGTCGAGGTCGGCGACGAGTGTATGCCTCTCTCTCCTGAGACCAGACACCTTTCGCCTCGGGAATCAATGCAGAAGTCCAACCGCGAGAGCGACTTTGACTGGGTTGCATTGGCAAGCTAAGGCCTCAGTGCTGAAGCATCTCAAGGGGTACAAGACTCAGCCACTTCCCTTTCCACGGCTTCTGTAAGACCTGGAGTTTATCTGCTCAGATAAACTCCGGTGGCTGGCAGGGCGCGGCTCGCTTTGGCTGACCAAGTTGCTGCTCACTTTGCACAGCAAGCATGGGCATCTCACGACAACAACTGAGAAGCGAGACAGCTGCTGCGTGGAAGGACCACCAGCCCTGGTGGTACGCACGGTTAGGCCTTAGCACTGTCACTGCCAGCTTGGCCACCACAATCACCACGAAGGCGATGAGAAAGCCTCGCTTGCGATGGGGCCCTGGATGTTGAGGTATTGCGAAGTAGTGTGTCGGGGCTAGGGTGAACACGAGGCTTCGGGCGCGCGACTGCTCGAACTGATCGAACGATAATAACAAAACCGGGACAGCACTGGTGCGCTCGAGCAGCGCTGTGTTTACAGGTCGGCTCTGCTCTCTGGATTCTGTCCTGTCGACGTCTTCTGTCTACTGATCTCGGGCAGCGGCTGGATCAGAGAAAAGACGATCTGGCAACGGGGTCGGCGTCAGACATCCTCGAATCCACATTCTGGCCAGAAATGGGAAGAGTCCATCGCGGCACCAGTCGGTGACTGGGGTGCCGAGATGGTGGAAGAGATTGACGTTGTCTAGGAGGTAGGTGCATAAAAACCGTTACGCCATAGGAGGCATTGAATGAGTTCGTCGATCTCGAGGCCGAACTTGAGCCCCCTGGCGCCACATGCATTTCTCGGTGCGCGTCGACATCGAGGACCTTAGCCGGATCCTCGCCTATTCTTGTGCAGCGCCTCGGTTCTCTCGTGGTAAGGAAGGACATGGAGGGGAGGCACATTGAACAGGCGATCGATCGTGTCATGATCGGCAGCATCGCCATCTCACCATCTCAAATTCCAACCACAGCTGGTCGATGAAGATGTGAACGCGGAATTGATGAAAGGGGAAGAGGCGTTCTTGAACGCCGCGATCACAGTCCTGAGGTTCTCCGCCGACGCATTTCGGGATTGGGGTAGAGCGCTGGCCACAGCACGCGGAATTGGGCTCTCATCAGGATGCCTGGGGGGGGGGGCAGCCGTCCTTCTGTGACTGCAAGGCGAGAAGAGATGGGAAACGCGTGGCGCAGAGCAGCAACCACTGCAAGGCCAACCCAACCCCCTTGTGTCTTGGCGGGGTGGGTGAGGCTTGCGGGTGAGAGGTGTGCTCGTGGCAGGTGTTGGTTGGCCAAATGGTGATGTTGCGCCAAGCCTGCGGCCGCTTTAGCGTCGGCAAAAAAGAGCGCCCAATGGGTGCGAGGCTGGCCAGCCCTTGGCAAAAGCAAGGCCAACCCCTTGCTCGATCGCCCTGCGCAGGTCGGTCTTCTTGGTGGTGGCGGTAGTGAGGTGTGCTCGGGGCAAAGGTTTCAACCCCCCGCCGCTAGGTTCAGTGAATCTTTCCTTGAGGAAGGTGGGAAGAAGCCTCGCCCTCTCTGTCTTTTATTGCCCCGCCACAGTACACCTCCCAAGCGTTAGCGGGCCATATCTCAAACATGACCTGCCTCTCGTCCAACCACCACCGCCGCTGCTCTTCTCTGCTTCGTCCTGTCCTTCGACGTACGCCGGTGGCGGTCGTCGTGGCTGTGGCCTTCATCGTCGCTGGACCCACAGCTACAGCGGAACCGTTGAGCGCCAAGTACCTCCTTGCCAGACACTACCCGGACTGCAGCGGTGAAGCCTTTGAGCCCACCGTGGTTGAAAGCGGCAGCTGTGTTCTGATCCGAGACCTCCCCCACTTCAGCATTTCTCCGGCCAAGCATCACCTACATAAGATATAAATCTATTATAGTCTAGTGTCACAGGCCCCCGAGCATGTTCGAGCTTCTCCATCACGATCCGTTGACCGAGTCGTGGCAGCAACCGTTGCTCTGCTAGCGGTGGCAAACACCCTGCACGAGGTGGTAGGGGTGCCATTAACCTCCACAGCAGTGACAAGGACGCCAGATCTCCTCTACACGACGCATATCAACCATCTTTTTTACACGACTTCTCAAGTGATGTTGGTGGTGATGATGATGGAGCAACTTGATGCATTCATTTCTATATCGCAAACAACGAACACCTTCGCCTCACTTCAACTGTGCTTCGCTGGCTGCGAGAGCCCCACCCACGCGTGCTGAGTCACAGTGTCTGACCGAAGAGTCGGGCAATGGACTACCAACCTAAGGGGGAGAAGAGACGTACAGCGGAGCCAGCGAGTTCCTTGTGGCGGTTGATGGCCGCGAACAGCTCCTCGGCATCGTCTCTGCGGGACGCGCGCAGGTGCGAGGTCGGGGCAAATGGTACGTGTGGCGAAAAGGAGGGACTGCTTTCAGTCAGCAAAAAAGGGCGACCAATGGGGCGACACTGCCCACAAGGGCAAGGCCAACCAACCCCTTGTGTCACGTGCGAACTTCTTGGTGCAAACTGGGTAGGTTCCCCCCTCTCCAGTGCCCCCTGGATTGGCCGCTCATCCATATACCTGGTTTAACAGGTCGCATCTGCCAGATGCTCATGATCCTCGACAATCTGTACGCCTATTTACTGTATACTACGCCAACCATGCGTACGAAAGCACGTCGGTGGCCGGCACTTATCTCTTTCTTCGCCTCTGTCCTTCGCGCCCTCCTCCCTACCCACTGTGACCACACAGACAAGGTAGTGACCGTGCTGTCCTTCTTTGTTGGGCGACATGATTCCTGTCTGTCATTTCCACCCATGCAAGCCGCACCAAGGATGGCTCCAACGCCCGGGGCCTTAACGGGGCCTTCATATCTGCGACAGCGTGCAGTGGAGCGCGGTCATTGTGCGCCAAGAGAAGCAGCCATGCGGTCATGTGTTGCAAGGCACACCCATCCCTTTATGTACACGCCAGCAATGGTGATTGGACTCTCTCACACCAATGCACACGATGCCCGCAGCCAGCAGCCAGCTTGATGATGACGAACTGCCCACGCAGGTGGACTCGTCCATGCGAGGCCGACCGAAGAAGATCAGGAAGAAACTGACGGCAGGCAAGCAGCCGTCATCTTCAACTGATTCATCGCCCTCACTCAGCCCCAACCCGTACCACCACCACCTGCTCGTGGAGGCGACGCAGTCAGATGCGACACTCCCTCAGCTGCCCCCTCGCCTCGCGGCCCAATAACACCTCCCTTTCCGCGCTCGTGCCTCGACTCGCCCACTCAGCCCGGCCCTCGTCCTCGCTCACTCTTTGCCCTCTCACCGATGGCATCCCCTCGGGCTCCTTCGCCTCCCGCAGCCGGCAGGCCTAAGCGTCGCGCCGCCAGGGAGCAGAAGGAGTCGTGTTCCTCCTCGTCCTGTTCTGCGTTCACATTGTCCACAAGCGCCACTGGGCTGACAGCATCGCAGTGGCGTTGGCTGATGGCGCAGGCGACACAGCCCGACCTTCTTTTCTTCTCCACCGCCGTCTCCCTTGGGTGACTCCTTCATGGTGGCGTACGGCGATCCCGACGCCAGTGTGCTGGACCGCCCCACGCAGATCGAAGACGGCTGCAGAGGACATCCACCTTCCTCGATCTACCCATGCACGCTGACAACGATCAAGGCCTCTCTGGTGGCTGCAATCCCGTATGGCCCAGCCGCAAGATGGGCCGAACCCGGCACGCCGCGGCCTCTCCGCTCCAGCGGCTCACGTCGCCCCATTGGAAGGGGCCAAGGTGCAGCGGCGACAAGGGAAAGGCAACGGCGGGGGAGAAGGTGCTCGAGGAGGACGAGGAGGAAGAATTATCACTAGAGGCATCGCTGCTGCTGTTCTACACTTTGACGCAGGACGACGCCATCGACCTCGCAGAGTGGGACCACGACATCAGTGGCGCCTGAGATGACGTTGGACACATCAGCCGCGGCAACGACGGGCGCTGTCAGGCCTTTTTCGATACCTTCGCCTGCCATCCTGTCCGTTACCGAGGGTGAGAGCATCTGCTCGCTCCCCACCCAGGCCGACGGCGCCACCCTGACGGGATGGGGCTGCAGCGGGGCCACGCAGATCGACACCGACCACACGACTCTTACGCAGATCGGCACAATTCTGTACACCCCGCTCGGCGTGCGGTTGCCATCGTCATCATCGGTGCCCTGCGGACAGAGCGAGAAGAAGCGGAAAGGCAAAAATCTGAGCACCAGCAGAGTGAAGAAGGGCGTCACAGAAGGAGGAACGCCGCCTCTCGTGGGCATCCTCTACTTGAACTGACACCGCCTGAGCTCCAAGTGGAATCGCCTGGTACTCATGCTCGCAAGGGCTTGTTCCTTACGCGACAATTTTTTCTGTGCGAATATGTTCTGTTGATACGCAGCCTTTGGCGAACCGACCACGCCAAAGAAGAGGACGATGGAAGGCGACGCCACGCAGACCGAACAATCGTCACGTACCAAAAAGAGAATGCGAGAGGAGGGTGCAGGAGAGGGAGAGGAGAAGAAATGGGAGAAGCGTGACTCTCGCGCAAAGAGGTCCAGACCCGGCGCCGGTGGTGTCTCCTCGCGCCTCCCCCCCATCAAGATTTCGCTCTCTTCATGAGCTCCTGTTATTCTCTCTCTCTCTCTTTCTCTCCGTTGGTTGCTTCCCTGAATGGTGCTGGTGAGCAGGAGACCGCCAGGAAGAGCCGTTCGCTACTAGGCCGCTCGCAAGGTCTGTCCCTTGTGCCCCGCCTCGCATGTTTTGTGTTTCACAGTTAGAGGCTGTGGTTTACTGGCTGTCCTATCTATTATGGACCAGGCAAGGAAAGCGACGACGTGCCGTCTCTAGAGTTGCCGGCAGCAGACAACGCACCGGATTGCAAGTACGCCACAGTCGCCCCCCCCCCCCGTTCTCTGTATCCGTGCGTGTACAGACCTGTGCCCAATATGTATCGACACAGCCCATGTGGAAGGGAAAGTGGGACCAACGCGGTGCCAACTGACACACGCTTGTTTGCTCCAATGCAACACCAACGGCACCTACATCAACGAAACCTTGATCGGGAAGGGCAACAAGAGGACGCTGACGCGCGGCGACGAACTATCGCTTGTATTGTCCGTCTCCAACAGACCCGATGGTACAACAACAACAACAACAGCCTCCATGGACCACCCCACCACCTTACTGAGAATTTCTGTTTCCTCTTCCCCAACTGCAGATCCAACATTCGACTTGATCGCCTTGAGCACTAAGGAGGGGAGGCAAACTGGAGGGAGGAGCTCGGTCGGGCTCTCGTGCTCAGTTCAGATGCCAAATCCCAGCCTCACAGGCCTGATACCATTTCTGGCCACCACATACACCCCCCGGACAAATCGGGCGCCCTCGGTTCGGTGCCAAGTAACTTAGTATCCCTGGTAGCTGAGTACAAAGACAGAACAGGCGCGGAGGAGAACAGGAAAGAGAGATAAGAGGATGTGTATGGCAACAAGGGATTAAATAAAGAGAGATTTGTTGAGCAGAGATGAAGATGCCGGAGGAAGAGGTAGGGAATGAGGGCGAAACAGAGCGAGATCATTTCACTACGCGGAATTTCGTCCGCTTCCAACACTCCCACGCATGTAACTCGGCGAAATTCGGATCCCATTACAACGTTGTCATGATCACCTTTGTCCTCGTGCTTGTCGTCTTGGTGTTTTAGCCCCGCCAGCCCCTTTCGTCGTTGCCGCGTTTGTTTGTGTGACGCGGTCGAGTGGAGCAGACAGTCGCCAAACACCACTGCGCGCCAACACGGCTAGCATTGCTTCGCCATCACGCCCGGGCCAACGTCAACGCCGCCAGCTAGACACCATGCAGCACGTCCGCGGTTCCAGCTGCGGCCGCCGCTGGAAGCAACTATAGGCGCAGCTACGTTCAGCTCTCTGAGAGCGGCCCACATACGCCCACGTCAGCCTCTCGAGTTGTTTTTTGAGCATGCCGACCTCAAATACCTGTCACACTCAGGATAGGGGTAGAAGCGGAGGACAAATTTTGATTTATACTTCCTCGCTCAAGCACACCATAATCGGCGCCCTGTACAGCAAGCGCAGAAGAAGGGAGAAAAGAACCACAGGAAGCGAGGAGAGCAACTCGGATAGACCGGCCAAAGCAGGAGGGAGCACAAAATCCGTGAAAGGATAAAGTGCTCCGGCTGCAAGCGGGATTCCGAGCACGTTGTAGAAGAATGCCCAGGCGAAGTTGAGCTTGATGCATCCGAAGGTCACTCTCGAGACATGGAGCGCCACGAGCACGTCCCGAAGGTCGCTCCTCACCAGCACGACGTCGGCAGCCTCTAGAGCGATATCGGTGCCCGCGCCAACCGCGATGCCGACGTCGGCCTGGGCGAGGGCAGGCGAGTCGTTGACGCCGTCACCGACCATGGCCACGATCTGCCCCTGCTCCTGCAGCTCGCGTATCTTTGCCGCTTTGTCCTCGGGCAGTAGGTCGCCTGCCGCCTGTGCGATCCCGAGCCGAGAGGCGATCGCGTTCACGGTGCGCGAGTTGTCGCCGCTGAGCATCCACACCTCGAGCCCCATTCGTTGCAGCTCGCGCACCACTGGCGTAGCTTCGGGCTTGAGCGTGTCTGCGAGGGCGACCAGGGCGACCAGCTGCCCATCCGCGGCTGCCCACACGATGGTCCGACCCTGCTCCTCCATCCGGACGGCCACCTCTTCTCTATCTCGGGGGACAGACGCCCCCTGCTCCTGCATCCACAGTCGATTCCCGATGGCGACAGCGCGCCCCGCGACGGTGCATGAGAGCCCTTTCCCGGGTACGGCCAGAAAGTCGCCAGCCTCGTCGAGCGCGTGGCCTCCGCCGAGCTCGTTGCGGCAATACTCGTAGATGATCCGCCCCAGCACATGCTCGCTCGCTCGCTCGGCTGAGCCGATGAGATGGAGCACCTCGCGTCTGCTCGGATCCTCACCGCCGTCCACCAGGATGTGTAGGTCGGTAACGGAGGGACGGCCGCGCGTCAGGGTGCCCGTCTTGTCGAAGACCACCGCCCTCGCCCGATGGCACGTCTCCAGTATGGCTCCGCCCTTGAAGAGGATGCCGTGCTTGGCCGCTACCGACGTGCCGGCCATGACGGCCGTCGGGACAGCCAGCCCGATGGCGCACGGACAGGAGATGACCAGCACAGCCAGGGCGAAGCGCAGGGCGAAGGGCACCGGATGCTCGCTCGTGTCGACAGCGTCGGTTGCGGCCAGAAGCAGCCAGCCGGAGAAAACCAGCAGGGTGAGCAGCAGGATGGATGGTACGAACAGCGCAGCGACGAGGTCGGCCACTCGCTGCGCCGCTGGCTTGGTGAGTTGTGCCTCCTCCACCAACCGAGCGATGGATGCGAGGGTGCTCTCCGATGCAGCCTTGGTGGCGCGTACGTGAACGCTCCCGTGCTGGTTGATGGTGCCTCCATACACCGCGTCCCCGGACCCCTTGGTGACAGGCATTGCCTCACCGGTGACCATCGACTCATCCACACTCGTCGTCCCGAACGCGACGACGCCATCCGTGGGGATCTTGCCGCCAGGCGGTACGCGGAGCAGATCGCCTGGCTGCACGAGCTGGATGTCGATCTCGCGCTCCTCGTGCACCGAGCCGTATGCGGCCTCTCGCAATAGGATTGCCGTCGTGGCCTGCATCTCCAACAGCTTGGTGACGAGGTCGGACGCTTTGCCTTTGTTGGATATGGCCACATGTTAGTTTGTTTGGATGGGTTGGGGGGATCCAGGACAAAAGAATGGTAGCAGCAGCGGCAGCACGACGATGAAGTAAAGCACAAGAGCTATGCCATACCTTTCGCCACGGCCTCCAGATACCGACCCAACATAATCAGCATCAGCAGGATCGCCGAGGTCTCGAAGAAGAACTCCGTCTCGTAGCCGTCGTCGATGAGGAGGATGATGACGGAGACCAGGGAGTACACGTACGCAGTCGTTGTGCTCAACACTACAAGGGTGTCCATGTTGGCGGTCCTCCCGTAGAACAGCGCGCGGTAGGCGGACAGGTAGAGAGGGTAACCCACGTAGAACTGGATGGGTGTCGCCAGCAGCCAGTTGGCCAGCACGGCGAGGGTGAAGCCGGGAGCGACGTCCTGCTCGAACGCAGCGCTTACGTAGGGCACGTAGGGGACGACGAACGCGATCAGCAGCACTGGCAGGCCGAAGATGGCGCTGACCCAGAAGCACCGCCGCAAGCGCGAGATCTCCTGCTGAGTCTGACTCCCGGAGAGGAGTGAGGGCGAGGCCGATGCCTCCCTCAACGTTGGCGTGAAGCCGAGGCCCTCTATCGCCTCCATCAGCGTCCGCGCGCCGGTGGCGAGAGGCAGGTAGTCGATCGAAACGATCTGCGTCTCCGGAACCACGCTCACGGCCGCCACGCCAGGCATCGAGGTGAGCTGC
>CDFN01052872.1:0-20765 GCA_000826445.1 Acanthamoeba quina | reverse complement strand
GGACTCGCCCTCGTCGAAGAGAAGAATGACCTTGCCCTTGTTACGAGCCGTCTCAAAGATGCATTGCATCCTCATCTCGGCCTCACCGGACCACGCCGATACATAAATATCGTCGGCCGCCACCTGCCGCCACCAAAACAACCCAACGCGACATTTCATTTGTCAGTTAGAAACTCAACCTTACGAGAGCCAGCGATGACGCCATACCTTTAGCACACGCCATCCCAAAGCCTCCAATTGAGGAACGAGCGTCGAGATGACCAAGGTCTTGCCAGTGCCGGGTGGGCCGAAGATGAACACTCCCCGTCCGCTTCCGAGTAAGCCAGAGTATTCAGAAGGGTACTGGATCGGCCCGGTCAAGATTTGATTGAGCTCCGTGCGGACATCGGTATAGCCCACCATCTCTGATGGGTGACTGGGGGAACAAACTGTGATCAAGATGGCTAATGCTGACAAGGCCATCCTCCTGGTCATCATCTCCAAGCAGGCAGGAAGCTTTGTCCACCAGTGGGTGCTTGGGCTTGACAGGCAAGTTGATGTGTCTGGGCTGGCCCTTCTGGGCAATCATTGTCCAGGATGCTGATGGCCACAGCTGGCCAGTGGCACTGATCATTGCCTTGATTGAGAGCAAGGACATCTCACAAAGGGCCTGAAGATTGTGCAAACTGAACTAGAGAAAGAAATCAGTGAGCAATGGAAACCAATGGTGATGATTGACAAGGACAAGGTTGAGCATGGAGCTGTTGCAGGGCAAGAGGGGTGGGGATAACTACTCTGTCAGTTCCATGTTGCCAAGATCTGTAGCTCCCACATCACCAAAGCCTGCTGTGATGATAACAGAGGTAGAAATTCAATTTAGTGGAATTTGGGTTAAGTGGAATTGCTAATGGGCTGTACCAGATGAGGACACTCACATGAGGGCTGGCCACATGATGCTACTGATGCAGGACCTCCAGCGATCCATGCCAAGCAACTGGGGCAAACAATTGGAAGCCATGCACAAGCACACAACAGTGAGCTTCATGTCATGGTTCAAGAAGAATTGGATAGGCAACAGATGGGAGATGGCATGGTGTGACATCAATAGACAGGGATGGAGAGAGGGGATGTGGAACATGAACAATGCCACAGAAGCACTCTTCAAGTGGGTTACATACCACTTCTTCAATCAGTGTTGTGTGAACTCAATTGCTGCATGTGATGAAAGCCTTTGAGACCAAGTTTTAACAGATCCTCAATGGCAGCTATGTCATCATGCCTACCCTGACCTGCACTAACCTCATTGACTGCATTAAGTATGCACAGACAATTGTAGACAATGGAGAGGTGGAGAGGGTTAGCAACATCATCTACACCATCAACAGCTACATCATCTCCACTCTGACTGGGGGGCATGTACCTGCCAGTACCATCAGAGATGGGGGAAGCTGTGCAAGCACAGCATCACTGTTCAGCTCCATCTCAGCCTTGGGAGACCAATGATGGACAGAACAGTATGACTGCTCACCAAGGACAATGATGAAGCTGCCAAAGATGATGCCACTGCCACTGCTGCCAAAGATGATGCCACTGCTGAAGATGATGCCACCACTGCCACTGAAGACAAAGCTGGCACTGAAGATGAAGCTGCTGCTGAAAATGCTGCTGCTGAAGATGAAGCTGCTGCTGAAGACAAAGCTGCTGCTGAAGATGAAGCCGCCACTGAAGTTGAAGCCACCCCTGAAGATGAAGCTGCCACCAAAGATGCCACCACTGCTGAAGACAAAGCCACTGCTGAAGACAATACTGCTGCTGCTGAGGATGACTGAGTGAGTGTGAAAGAGGTTAGCTTCATGACAGATGTCAGCAACAAAGAAGTGTCCTCTCTGTCAGTGCACCTGTGCTATGCTCTATGATGACCTGCAATGTGAAAGCAGAATTCAATTCTGCTTTGTGTCAAGTGTGTGGATGTACTCCATGACCAATGAGGCCAGTTGCTTCTTTGATTCGATGAACACCACTTGCTCTCACTCCAGCACACTTTGATTGTCCGGATCTCTCTCTGTCTCTGTCTCTGTCTCAATCTTGCTCTTCATCTCTCTCCTGAGCTGGAACAGATACCTGCCCCATGAGCTCTGGTATCCTTGCCAGGTAGCAGAGCTTGTCCACCCCCACATCATCACAGCAAGATGGTGGAGTAGGGGGTAGGCCATGCCTCCATCCCTTTCCACCATCTTAAAAATCAAAAAGAAAGGAGTTGTACCTTGGCCTGTGGCTCCCTTGGTGGTCTGTGCCCCTTGAATCACTGGCCTTCCTCTTCATCTTCAGCTTCACCTTGTTGGTGTTGTTGTGTTGTGGTTGTATTAGCAATGCATCTCTTTCTGCACAAGCATTTTTAACCTTGTCTGCAGAAAAGATTTGGCAAAAGTTTGACTGCCCAAATATCGTTGATATTTCAGTAACAAGTCAAGAATTGGGCGGAAATAGTTGATTTTTATGGATTTCAGCACCTTACTTATACTGTAAACTCCTCATCAGCAAGAAGAATGTTCTATGAAGGTTTCACTGTTGTTGGGACTCCTTCATTGGACACAGTCCTGCAGAGTGGTGGCTTAAACGTAAAAATCACACATGTATTGACACCTCATTTTTACCAGTTTCTGTGGATGGAACTGATCCAACATGCATTGGATTGCTTTTTTGCCAATTTTTGTGCATGAAAACTTAATAGGGTTTTTCATCCTTTTTTGGTGCAATTTACCAAATTTCGTGCACAGCCAATCAGCACCCCAAAATTCAACCAGAAAACCCCCTCAACAAACAGAGGTCTTTTCTTGCTGTTTTCTCCCTCATTTTGCAGCCATTTTGGAGTTTTTTGTAGCTTGTGTACAACCCAGTCCTCATGAAAAAGGACCAGTGGTCCTTTTGGGGGGCAGTCAGAGCTGTGTACAGTCAGTGTAAAAAATGCACCTCACATACTGTACAGAATTCTGTACCCTAATTTTGATGTGAATGATACTCCTCCATTGACCAAAAAAGTGGTAGTGCAAAAGTGCTGGGGCTCAGGATTTCCAGCACAAACAACTACAGCCTGAGGCCAAACCCACTGAATTGAAGGCTGCGTTGTCAAGGCAATAACATGTTGGCATTGGTTATGGTAACACCATTTGTCAGTTCCACATGCTGACTCAAGTTGGCCCTGAAACATGGAGGGGAAATCCATTTTTCAGCTAATTTCTCCTTCTTCCAAGTTGGCGCAATCTGTTCAGATTTTGCATCACATTTCCTCATATCTGTGCTCATGATTTGTGGGTTTTCACAACATATTTCTCATGCTGACTGAAAAATGGCAAAAAAACTGCATGACCTGAGATATCAACTCTCAGCAGGAATAAAATCCCATTTGGCCTCCCCTTCAGTCATGTCTTTTGGAGCTCAGGCTGGGTTTGCCCCCTGCTGAGTTGTTCACAAGTGCATTTCTGGGCTGAAGTGCTCACCACTGCTGTCTATATTAATAATCATGTGCCATTGAGAACCAACAGTGCCTGGTTAGCCTACGTGCTCCTGCACAGCCATGCACCAAGTCTCACCAAGCTGCACCCCTTTGACTGTCATGCACATCTGCTGACACCCAGGCAGCATCGACCATGAGCTCTCCTATGAGGATGACCAGTCCTTTGTGTCTGGCAGTCGCAACAATGACACCACACCACCAGTGCTTGCCAATGATGACCATGCTTCACATGTGGCTGGTCTGGGCCCCACCGACACCAATGCTGACGCTGGTGCACTCCTACCAACTGAGCATCCCACACCTGTGATGTCTGCCTGGGCTACTGGCCCACCACACAAGAAGAAGACCACCATGGTAGTGGTTGTGGAGCCACAGCAGTTGGCCCATCCAGCCAAGCCCTACACCAACTACCTCAGCGGCCATTATCACCAGTGACGCCCTACTACAAAAAGTCAGTCTGCCAAGTTCAACATGACTGACATGGGCTAGGCCATGTTTGTCCTCCAAATAGCAATCATGCACAGACACAAGTCAACAGACCAGACACATTGACGCCATCCTGGCACGCTATGGCCTTGCAGACTGCAAGCCACAGCATACGCCAATGACCACTGGTCTCTCCCTCACCAAGCTCAAGGCCACCAATTGCATGCACACCTCGCTACCATACCAACAAGCCATTGGCAGCCTTATGTACCTCTCGCAAGCCACATGGCCTGACGTGAGATGGCAAGTTCTATGTCTGCATTGTGCTTGCTGCGACATTGGAGACAAGAAACAGACAGCCAGCAAGCTCCCCTGGTCGGGGCGCCCACTGGCCAAACTACTTTGCTCACGACAGTATGTTGGTCTTACTGCTGAGTTCTTGAGCTTGGTTTTGTCGACTGACTGAAAAAGCCACACAACGGTGGTGGTGCTGTGTATTATTGGTTGTTGATTCATGCCTTTATGGTGCGCTTGGCCGTAAGTGACTTGTAGATCCTAGTTTTGAGGTACTCAGCCGCCTCTACGTCAGACATGGCCAACGCAAGCAACTTCCGCAGGTATAGCAGTTTTCCCATTCCCTTCAGCTCCTATTATCCATTGTCAGTTGTGTGAGCTGGAATGCTTGGTGCAGGTGGTGAGAAGGGAAGTGTACAAGCTGGAATAGGACCCTTACAACATCAGCGTAGCGGCGGATGATGTTAAAGGCAATGCACGAGAGTGACACAAAGCGCTGGAACCCAGGGCCCTTCTCTCCACCCAGCACGTCCAGGAACTGTGGTGTGAACACTACAATACCCAGGTGTCAAAACTTACATTCGCACTCGGGCAACGCTCTTCACACAAGCAATGTGGTGAGTTACCAAGAGGAGGCTCAGCTCCTCGCTTCTCCCCCAAGAAATGGGTGCAGTTGATGAGGAACAAATGCCCACTGCGCGCCACCATGATCTGTGACACCCATTCACATGAATATTGGTCATGTGAAGAGATTAAGGTGTTGCATATGGAGTGAGTGGGCTAGCTGGTGATGTACATTGTTGTTGTTGTGATCGCCAATGCCCAACACGTAAGTGGCAACTGAATTTTACGCCAAAACACAGGAATACGCCATGGGATGTCAGATTCAGAGTTCATTTGGCAAAGATAGGGCAGTACCGCAGTAGCCGGCGCACGATCGGATGAAGTTGTTTTCCACACGTGCCCACTGCTCCTCTACCAAACGTCACACCCAAAAGGCACCACACACGACAGCGAACAGACATGTGAGCGAGCTCCGTGGAGGTACGTGCATGCAGGCATGCATTTCGGACCTAGTGGGTTGTATTTCTTGAGCCAATTGGTGATTTCGGCATTCTTGACTCCCCGCACATTTCTGGCTTCCTGTTGGGTTCAGGTAGCGCGTGCGGTGGGAAAGTTTGTGTACATGTGTAAGCGCGTGAGTGGCGTGTGTGTGTGTGTGTGTCAGAAGAGAAATTACCTTTTGGATGGATGCCATGGTATCGCATTCTGGAAACACCTCAACAAATCTAGGACATCCAGTTCTCAGTCAACTACACTTTCAACATCCTTGATGAATCAAGCGCATAAGGAGAGGCACCCGGCTGCTTCGGCGGTGATTGTACATCCGTATAGAGTCATGTGCAGATCCAGCATGTGCTTCTTCCACAGATGATCCATTATTCCTGTGGTGTATGTGAGTGGTGCATGTTTTTGCTGTCATGTGCATCGTGTGCCTAGTACAGCTGCGTACCAAACATCTGCAGGCTGAAGCTCTCCTTATGGATCTTGTAACCGCACTTGAAGATGACCGTGAAGGGGCTACCACCCATATCAATGTTATCACACGACAGTAGAAGAGCTTCCTCCTAACATTCATAGACTCGGCGTCAATCAAACGCCACTACACTACCACGCATACTACGTGAGAGGATATTGGTACGGGATACGACGCCAAGGTCTTGCACTCGTTGGAGTTTATATCTCGTGCCTCCAAGCTGCATGGTGGGGGAATGAGAAGAGGCCAACAAGCGTAGAAAATGGTACCGCACATACGCTGGATTCATTGGCAGAATGAAGTGGGAGGGCAGCCCTGCAGCCTCCAGCTCGTATTGAAGCGCCTGTGCACCACAAACCATTTTAAGGCGCGAATTCAAAGTTGTGTACCATGTCGTGTCATGTAGTGTCGTGCATGCGAGTATGCCGCGTGTCGTGTCGAGACCACACGAGTGGGGGCATACCTGCTTGCGCTCCTTGAAGGGGAGGGGTTTCATGTGGCTGGCGATGCGGCCCAGCTTGGAGGAGACCTCCATCTGCTTTAAGAGATGTTCCCGCTGTTGGCCGCATCCGCGCGAATATGCCTCCAGCACCAGGGAGTAGCGTTCACTTATGTCAGGAACCTGCACGTAGCCATCTGGGTCACTTACTTGCCTGCCCAAAAAACAACACACGACACACGACATGTGAACACGTATACGTGCAGCTCGGCTTGCAGATGCCAGAAAAAGAAGTGGCCAATTCGAGATCGATGCAGGAAAGCGGCCTTCAAAAGGAAGCGCGCCAGTGCTATCCCAAGGGGGAGGGGGGATAGTAGGAAGACGCCGTGCAACAGTAATCATGTGATGCCTCTGTTAGCTCATAATGAGAGGAACCTCACGTGTACGAGAATACCTGAATCGTGGTAGGTTTCATATCTTAAGAACTTTGTAAGCTGGGGAAGGTACGTCTGCAACTCGTCCAAGGAGAGCTGTATGACATATCACACAGGGATCGTTTGCCAATAAAATTGCCGCAATGGGGTGGGAGGGGCGGCCTTAAAGTTGTTGAAGGACAGTACCTGGCACAGCTTCCCGACAGCGTATTCACGTACCACCTCGTCTGCGAAGTAGGCACCGAGCAACTGGGCAACGCGTGCGTTCGTGCGCTGAGCCAGCAGCCACCCTCAAGAATGGTTCGGTGACACCAAGAGTGCGGTGTACCTCAAGAGCATCGAAGGGTGATAACGGTGCCCAGTAGGTGAGCATGTTGTGAGCTTCGGCCACGTCTTCAGGACGCGACCAGTTGATGGTCATCAACACCTTGGCCTTCACAGTAAAATTGCTCGTCAATCTGTTCCATTTCAATTCCCTTGTGATGAGGGAAGCACGAACGAGAGATTTGGGGTTGGATGCCAGCGTTCGGCGGTAATCCCACAGCAGCTTCTTCTCCTCGTCATTGGACAGAGAATCTGAGAGTCGATTCAGTCGGCCATTGGGGTTTGCTGATTTAGATGCCAAGCAACAACGAGCCTAGACGGTGACAACATACCTGCGAGGATGCGGTCAAGCTGCTTCCTTTCATGATCTGATGGACTGTAACTGTCCTGATACTCCGGTGCTAGGGACGGCGAGAGACTGGTCAATGCCCCCCCCCCCACCCACGGCCGACAGTGGGAGGGCACCTTACCGCAAATTGGTCGCTTGTATCTGACGACTTGCGGGAACCGGTGTAGCTCGAGGAGCAAGGCGATTGGATGCTTCGACTTGCGGTTCGCCACACACGTACCTACGACACACGACAGTCGGTCACTGGCAGGGATGGAGAGGAGATGAATAAGGGTACCGATGGGGTTGGCTATCTCGCCAGGCCAGAGGGTGAGGCGGACGGCGCCCGTGCGAAGGTTGTCGCTGCAATCGATGAGATTGAGACTCGCCCACCCTAGCGGGAACTCGGAGTCGTTACGTGGGTTTACACCCATCACGGTCAAGCACAGCCGTGTAGCCTAGTAACCGAGAGAATGGCACGTGTACGCGTTGTGAGAGATGAAGAGCCACCGAACATGACACTCCCGCCCCAACAAGGATGCAGTTTACCTTGGGAATTTGGCACATCGGAAGATCGAACCTCAACATCTGACACCAGAGCATCGAGGGCGTTGCAGTTGTCCTCATCTCTGGCGCCAGGATCGTACCACCTACTCTCTCCACCAACCTCAGATTGACACATGAGGGCTGCGGATAAAGAGAAGTGTACCGTGAAAGAGAGCTGCGGATACGTAGACATGGACGACCATGCCCTTTGAAAACTGCTGCATCGCCGGCACCTCACTAAAGTCATCTGTCTCCAGGCAAATGACCCTGTCATTGAAGGTGTGGGCGTGGCTGACACCATATGAGACCTTGCGCGCATGCGCGAACAATATGCACAAAGGAGAACCTGAGTCCAAAGTTGCGTTTCAATTCCGAGAGCGGAATGTGGTCCTTGAATCCACCAGCCACAGACTCCGCGAGTTCCCTATCCAGACCCAAATCAACGGCCTGCTCACCGTGCGTGTGGTGGACTTGACGAGTTAATAATTAAGACTTTTACACTATTGCCAACACTGCCTGCGTCATGAAGTACCTGGAGGTTTTCGTGGCAGTCCAGCTCCAGGAAATCAATTTGTTTAAAGGATTTCCGTTCGATGAGGACGAACTCTAACTCTTTGTTCCGCTTGATGCTCTCGCGCACATAGTCTACATGGCACAGCTTGGTGTTGAGGTTGATGATATACCACGAGAACCTGGTGACGAGGATTGGGAGGGGTAGGGCTCTGCAACGGGATGGAAGAGTTAATAGCGTGCTGCTTACCCGCATATCTTGACCAAGTAGTCGACGACGACGTTGCCAGGCGTGGACTGGCAGACAGACAGACCGGTGTTCACTGTGTGTCATAGTATGAGTAGAAGGCTCATGCACTAAAGAGAAGTGATGCTGGTGGAGTACCCAGATCATACACGGTATCATTGGTCGAACAGAGCAGGGTGCGCACAATCGAGCCCGAGGGAAAGTGAAGCTTAACCCGCACCTGCTCGACAGCTAATGGTAGCTCAAGATTGGTGCCTGATACCTGTTCGTGAGCAGCGACAGATGACCATGAGACCGAAACACAGCAGGAGATCGAGGAAAGAGGGTAGGCCTGTCACCTGCTGGATGTTCACGAATCCCTTCTCGCCCAGCTCCCAGTTGCCAAAATCGAAAAGGCGCGCCATCTTCGCGCGGAAGTCGCGCTCCTCCTCTCCCTCCCCCACGCCGCGGCACAGGAGCTTCCCGATCAGCGCTCCGACCTGAATGTTCCTCAATTTTTCCTGCAACTCGACACGATGACAGCAAGCCCGATGCAGTGGTCAGCAGAGAGCCCCGTGCGAGCATTGTGAATGCGGCGAGTGAATCGTTCTTACCCGTATCGCGGTCCTTTGCGAGCCCAGCGCAATCTGGCTGCGGGAGATGTCCCTCACAGGCGGCGTCAAGAAGGACGACTCTGGCTGTCCGAAGTCCTGCAGCGAGCCAAGATACGCAACCACTTCGTCGAACGAAGGTCTCGAGTTGAATTTCGGGGTCCAGCATTGGCTGATCAGTTTCTGCAGTTGACTGCCGCAGGGCAGGCTAGAGATAAGCGGTACGTCAAGGGGTGGTCGTTCTCCGTCACGCACGTAGAATGGCAGCTGGTGGCTTGGAACATCGGCGAAAGGCGTCTCCTGAGTAAGCAGTTCCCACAGGACGATCCCGAAGCTGAACACGTCCACTTTCTCCGTCTGCCACTTGTCCCACGCCATGTAGCGATCCGTGCCCCCCCTCCCCGTTCCGAGCTTCGTGGATTCTCGAGCACGCGCAACGCCAAAGTCGCACACCCTCACGCTGCCATCAGCCATCAGCAGCACGTTCTCTGGCTTCAAATCTGAGCTCACATCACACCTCTCTCTTGTTAATGGGGGGCCCTCACACACACTCACCACAGCCAATAAACTGCGCCGCCAGCAGAACGTACCACGATGGATGATGGGCGGGTTAAGGGAGTGCAGGTGGCTCATGGCCTGCGCTATCTCCATTGCGATCTTCCGTTTGTGAGCCAGAGAGAGTTGACGTTTGGGGTCATGTAGGACGCTGTGCAGACTGCCTTGCTTGGCGTGCTCCAGCACGAGGGCCCAGTGCTCCTCAGCATGCTCGCTCACAGCAAGCAGCTTGATGACATTTGGATGATCCACTCTCCTGCACATTCGCATAGACAATGAGCAACGCGTGTAAGCCCTTATGTGTGCCGTACCTCATGAGGGTTGCTTCAGCAAGAAACATCGCTTCGGGAGTGCTTCTCTTGCAGAGAGTCTTGACAGCAACATCCCTTCCTTGCCACTGGGCTTTAAACACTGTGCCGAAGCCGCCGCTGCCGAGCGAAGCGCCACATTCGAGATCGCTCCACGAGATCCATAGAGCTGGAACAAAAACTACGGTCACGCCAATACGTGGCTCAAGACGAGCATAAAGGAGAGACGCACTTGCGAGGGGACCATCAGCGCTGGGGTTGGGACTAGGAGGGGACACAGGGCGAGCAGGACGATGTGCAGAGATGGATGCCCTCTGTGTACTTGCCGTGAGCGAAACTCTGGCGACCAAATTTGATTCGGCATGGCTGCTTGGCGCCCCCCTGGCTGTGGTGCTGCTCCTTGGCTACAACGCGCTTTTTAGAACAAAGAATATACAGGAGAGTGTGCGTCACACATTGGTGATTACCTTGAGCGAAGTAGTCATCGACGTGCTGCGGGGGACGGTCGATGGCAGCATCTTGTTGTCGTTGTTGTTGGGGTTGTGTTTTGGGGGAGTGAAAGAAGTAAAAGTGTGCGATCGCGGTCCTCGACACCACGTTGTATCCGGGTTTCCCCGTGGGGACAAACACGGATTTCTCGTACGAGTAATTGGAATTCCTCTTGCCGGTTTTGTCACCCAGAAACTGCCGGCATGTGCGCGCCCGTTGTCAAGGTTCCAAGTGTCGCCCAAGGTCCCAAGTGTCATCCATTCGTCAAAAAAAAAAAAGAAAAAAAAGGCAAACAGGGCGACGGGACGGGACCTAAAATTTGTTTACCAACAGGAAGAAGGATGGGACACTCCACAAGCAAGGGGAAGCTGCCCAAGTCCAAAAAGGTTGGCGTTTCACCTGTCAAGAACGGTGCAGGCAGTGGCTCTCCCTCTGCGGAGACAGCGCAGGCCGAGGCGACGCCCGATGCCCTAGGCTCCAACCTCCCTTTGCCTGCCTGCACCCTGGACACCGAGGTTCCCTCCCCCCCCCGGGCAACAACTGCCTATCTTCCATGCCCACCAAGTTTTCTGTAGGTCCAGAGTGTTGCGCAAAAGTTTGCCTCTTTTAATAGGCAGTTCAGTGTGGAGGACGACGCCAGCTACGTCCAAACGGATGCTGCCTATGTCCAACTGCAGGTAAATTTGTAAAAATAATTTGTACAATATTGATTTTGTGTGTTTTTTTCTCGAGTTTTTTAATTTGTCTTTTAACCCCTAGGTCGGAATTCAAAAAGAGGAAAGGGTGGTGGTCAAATTCGTGCTGGTGGACTTGGCCTATTGGCGATCCAATCCTTGTCTCAAATGGCTCGCTTCTCGCCTCATCAAAACAGAGGTACCCACCGCTGCCTCCATCTTACCTTTTCTCCGCCCCCCCCCCTCTTCTCTCCTCTCAAGCACCAACAAATATGTGTTCTGCCTACGCACAAAGGACGGATTCGTGCATTCCGCTCTGCAAGTGGGTCCTCACCTGCTGCACTGGTTTCACGGCTCTCTGGTGCACATTAAGAAATTGCATTCCCACGACGCCATTCTCGCCTTGGACGTCGGCGAGTTGGATATAACAAAGCCCGAAGACGACCGTCTGCTCTACCAGGCATCCCCTTCCCTCCCTCTTCCCCAGTGCCATGGACCCTTCTGAGTGGCCTCTCTCTCTCTCTTCTCGCTACCCATACCAGTTGGCCGAGATGACGGTGGAGTGGAACAAGACGAGGAAGTATGACAAATTGAAGTGTTCGTGCCAACACTTTGTCAAGCAGGGGCTCCGTGTACTGGGCATGCAAAAACCCGACCAGGGCGAGATCGGTATATCCCTGCTGCTGCTGGCCCCTGCTCCATTGTCTTTTAAGATTGTTTGTTTGTTTGTAAATTGGTCAGGTGTGTTCTTCAAGAAGTTGCGCAAGGGATCCACGGAGATGACGTTTAGAAACCGCACCTTCACCTCGCACAATGAGCTGGACCAGTACTGCCATGATCACTGCTCAACGTTCGGTAAGCATGATCTGGCGCTGCTGAAGGCTTTTGATAGGGCGTTCTGGCTGCGGCATCGCCACCAGGTGGTACGTGGGGCAGGCTGCATTTTTTTTTTTTTGTCAAACGTTATGTTTTCTTGCTTACCAATCCAGTATGCACAGCGCAAACTGGACAGCCAGTTCTGGGATGCCAAGTGCGTGCCCGGCAAGTGTTTCTTTGGCGACCCCACCCTCACTGGTATTCATGACCTCTCCCCTTTTCCTTTAGTATTTCTTTCAAGTTTGCTCTTTGTGGCCTGCATGATGCGCAGGGTCTTTCCCAAGCGAGGTGACGGACGTGCTGGACAAGTTCGTTCAGCCTCCCGTGGAACACCTCCGCACGGACCTCCCGCCCATCCGGATCTTGTGCCTGGACGGAGGCGGCATGCGAGGCGTCATCCTCATTGAACTGATCCGCCAGATAGAAAAGCATCTGGGCAAAAAGGCATGCCGACTCATTGGCTTGGAGACGAAGGAGGAAGAATAATGTTGTTTGCGTCTTGTGTGGTCTTCGCTGTTCTAATGCTCTCTTTCTACGGGCAGCTGCACGAGATTTTTGACCTGGTGGCTGGCACATCCACGGGCGGCATATTGGGCGCTTCTCTGGCCATCCAAAAGGCACCCCAGGACGCACCCTCTCTCTCTCTTTTGTTCGAAAGTACGTAAATTAGTTCTATTGATTAATTACGACTTCTTTTGTTCTGTTCAGGTGGCTGTCGATGGCGCAGAGAAGTTGTATCGGGACCTGGGGAAGGAGGTGTTCGGTTACCAGTTCGGGAGCCTCACCCAGGGTGCCATTCGGATCCTGCAGAACAAGGGCTTCTACAACGGACGCCGCTTGCGCGAGATCATCGAATCCTTTGTGGGAGAGGAAGAACAGCTCAGCAGTCTGCACCACCTCCACCCCAAGGTTTTCGTGGTATCTGCCAGGAAGGGCGAGGGCAAGCTCCAGCCATTCATCTTTCGCTCCTACCTGGTGGAGGATGTGCACGCATCGGCTTCTTCTGACGGCAACGAGGCCAAGGAACTGACAGCCGAAGATGAGCAGTACATTCCACAGAGTGACATTCAAGGTACGTTCCTAGATGTAGTGCAGGCTTGCTTTGGACATCCAACTCACTTTCCCCTTCTAATGGTCCCTAGAAGGGCCGGACAAAGACTACTACACTGGCTCACGGACTGGGAAAGGGATCACCATTGCCGAAGCACTTCTGGCCACCAGCGCCGCGCCTGTATATCTTCCAAGCATTACCATCCGTACGGAGACCTTTCTCCCCAAAGAGCGACTGACAAACCAATCAATTATCTCATAGCCGGGCTACGTGTGCAGAGGAACAGGAGTTTGTCGATGGTGGAGTGGTGGCCAACAATCCAACTGAGATTGCGGTCCTCGAGGCCATGCGCCTTTGGCCCAATCGCCGCATCGCTGTGGTTTCTCTTGGCACCGGCTATGTGCCGGCAGCCAGCAAGGCCAAGGCCAGTGTCGCAGGCAAGAAGAAGAAGGGTTCCTCGCCCTTCGCGCTGCCACCCATGCACAAGAGCATCGAGCCCCTGCTCGACATCATCGCCCTTGCTACCGATTCCGAAATCATCCAGCGCAGAGTGGACTCTTGGATTCAGACCATGTACAAGGCGCAACGAGGCAAGTTCTGCTACATGCGGCTCAACCCACCGTGTGCCGCGTTCGACCTGGCAGCTTGTGAGGAGCAGGAACTGGACAGGATGATGGAGGCCACCAGGACCTATCTTGCTAACCAAGAGGACCTACTGGACGAGGTGCGCGAGGTGCTGCAGCTGCCCCAATAAGTCTTTCCAGATATGCTGTATTCCTCCGTTTCGACCAAACTGTGAACACAAGCATGTAGGCAATCTTCTTGGGCCTATCAGGGAGAAGGCCCAACGTTGACACCAATAGCCGTCGCACTACTGCAGCCACCGCGGCAAGACATTGGACATTCAGCAGATATAGAAGTCAGCAGAGACACCACCACTGTGGCGACGAACTCTCGGCTACTGCATTCTTCATTCAAAACCCCGTGCAATTCGCATTCACTTTTATTCGCATTTGCAGTTCTTTTTCTTTGTTCCGCCAGCCTTTTCCCGACCTTTTCGCCACGAAGATCACCTTGCTTCTCAACGAGTGCGTTGTGGTGCATGCTCACTCGCGGCTCACCTTTGACTCAGCAGGCACATGATCTAACCGCCCCTCTACGGTGCCGTCTTTCCCGCCGACGAGCCCTACCGGCAGGCTGGTTCGATTCCCGTCCAGAGGTCGGATTGACCGAGGCCCAGAGCGGACGGTGGCCCAACCGTATATCGAGTGTGGCTGGAAGCGAATGAGGGAAGCGACACGCGCGTGTGTGGTACGACAAGGATGTGGCGGAACTCAAGGCCGACATTGGGAAGATGGCCCTCCGAGCAGAGGGATGGCACTGGCTTACACAGGCCCCAGGGTGGGCCACCCTCTTTTTATAAGGTGATACCTGCTGGGCAGAGCAGGTATCACCTCAAGGCAAGGAGACAGGCCTTATCTGCCATGCTACACCACAGTTTCAATAATAATTTGGAAGGCCTTGGGTGACGGCTCCCAATCAATCTCTCACCACACACACATCGCTATCTCACATGCAGGAGAAACCTGGAGTCATCCACAGCGGCGAGTTCCAATGGGAGCTCACCTCAGCGCATCGGCAGGGGCCTGCATGGCGTGCATGGCCTGCCGTGTTAGTTCCCTATCATGCCTACCCAGGCGTGGGCTTACGGGCGACCATACTGACCTTTGCCGAACTGTTCAACGAGCTACCCCTTCACCATGTGACCCTCTTGGTTCTGCATCTTACATGGCGGAAGGCAGCAAGTTCGCCATAGTCCTTTTGACCTCGACGTCGCGATCCCACAATCCCTTGTGGAATGCCGTGCATGGGTAGCGCAGATTACATTAATCTTGGCCTCCACTTGTTGCTTATCACACTCGCCATCAGTGCTTTGCACCCTCCAAAGATGGCGCCAAGGCCGCAACATTGCGAGTAGCGTGCGCCCAAAAAAAGTGTGCAAAGAAGCGTGGAGAGCCGTGAAACCAACCAGACTGCCAGCGCGCCAGGAGGCACCAAAGCCTGAGAGCCAAGGAATGGCACCCGAAAGAATCCACCAGATCGAGTCACTCGCTGCTTCTGCCTGATGGCCACCCACATGCAGTCTATTCTTTAGCACCAACCTGAAGGGGAGGAATCATGTGAACTTTGTCAGAGTGTGTACAATTGCAACACCAGTGCATCTGCCCCGTAGCAGTTGTTGATGTGGGGTTGTCACTCTATGGCGTAGGGAACAGTTGTTACTGCTGGTGTAAGGAGCATAATCCATGCACTCTATGCGCTCATGGTCTGTGTCAACTATGAGAGCCACGCCCCCCGCACGGCCACACCTAGCTATCCCAGCAGCTGCTGCTTCCTCAGCCGGTCGTTCTCCTACAAGTCGCGCTCTACCAGCTCAAGTGTGTCCAAGCAGCAGGTCATCCATTTCTGACTGACAGCACCTTCTCTGTCTCTCGTGCAAAAACGTTGCTTTTTTCCTTGTAATGTAAAAATATCTCCTAAGCTGAACCGCCCGTTTTCGTTTCGTTTCGGCGATTGAGGTTTTGGCTGCCTGCGCCCGTCACCGGCCACATAACTTTTTGGTGTCTGATGGAAGAGCTACCCTTCCGGATTCGCATCTTAGCTGACCACATCGAGCCGGCTCGATCTCTTTTCTTCATTGCCCTATGGTACCAGGTACAGAATGGATTGTCAGTGATGTGTGTTTGAATCCCCCCCCCCCCAAAATCTTGGGGCGTCGGCTAATTCTTCTCCCTCCTTCCTTTCCTCTCTCTGCGGTCCGTCAGGCCTGTTCGCAGGCAGAGGCTGCTGTGAATGACTTCATTTCAGCCATTGGGGAAATGCAGCCGTGCCAAGCTTTCAGCACTATAGCGCCGCTAGCCGTGCGCTGGGCAAGAGAGCTTGATTCTTTGGTTGCTCCGGTGGTGGCCTTTGAGATAGCCTCCGCGCGAAAGGAAAACCGCCTGGGTGGCGGCGAGGCCGGGCCAAAGCAAGCGCGCTACCTCAGCTTCTTTACTCCGGCAGCCATCACTGCCTGCTCACGAAAGTATCCCCTACTACAGCAGCGCATGGAGCTCCTGCTGCGTAATAGAGTTAGGAATTTGTGCGATTGCTTGGCCAGGTTGGCCCAGGATTGGGAGGCTCTGCTCAGCCCAGCCAACATCCACCTTTGGCATTTTGTGCTGCGTGAAGAACCCATCGGCGGCGAGGGCGATGGCGAAGGGCGCGGCAAGCAACTCCTCAAGGTCGAAGAGCTGGGCTCAGACCCACACGAAAACGGACAGCGGGTCCTATCCGTCACGTGCTGCCACCCTAAAGACAGACGATTGGTGGGCAGGATTGTCTACAAACTGCGGGGGGCCTCCTGTGCCGTTCTAGTTCAAGCTCTCATACAAGCAACAAAGCTCGACCTCCAAACGATGAAGATGTACATACCGAACCATACTCGGGTAAGTAGTCGACACACTCAATACCCCAACTGTTACCTTCCTTTGCTATTTTCTGTGATTAACACTCATTCACGCGGTCACTTGTTCATTAGGACTACTATTGGGCAGAGTATGTCGAACAGAAGTCGTGCTCCTCGGTGCAAGAGGTCTGTGATTACTACTACCGGAGGGTTGGTCAACTGTTGGCAGTAGCACAGCTCTTGGGCTTTCATGATGGACACCGAGAGAACCTCATCAGCCATGGAGCCCACCCAATACTCATCGACCTGGAAACCCTGTTCGAGCGGCCACCATCCCCCCACAGGGTGAACATCGAACAGTCCCTGTGCCGTACTTCACTCATCCAGCATCCGCCAATCGCGTTCGATCCTTTTCTCTCGCTTCTGCATTCCAACAACCCACCTGGGCGGCCCTGGCGGAACAGCGGCCCACCGTGGTGTGGGATCAAACCGAGTTCGTGCGCGTCTGCTTCCAAGGCTGCCCTCCATTGGACGGTCCCTCCCTACCTCCCTCAGTGCCCACACTTTGCATGGCTGGTGGCCAACTGGCACCACAAAAGCCCCTAGTGAGCGACTATGTGGACGAAGTGATCTCCGGCTACACGCTCGCCATGGAATCGGTCGCCAGCTGCTTGGCAGATGGTCTCTTGGACGCTCTGATCAGTGACGATGAGATGCGTCCTCTTCGCCCGCGCCTGGTGCTGCGCCACACAGCGTTCTACATGCGGCTCTACTGGCAGCTGTTCCAGCCCCAGAGCCTCATGTCGGGAGACGCAGACGGGCGGAAGGACATCCACAAGATCCTGTGGGACAGTGCCATCAGGGACCTAGTCGGAACGGAGGCACTGGTGCCCGAGCTCAAGGCCAAGCTGGAACAGCTGGTGCAGCTGGAGCTACAGAGCTTGTTGAACCTGGACATTCCCACGCTCTACAGCTGCCCGCTGAGCATGGACCTGCTGGTGCAGGTTGGAGGTCAGCAGAACATCATCACCGAGTTCTTCCGTCCAACGCAGCGGCTCGACGCGGAGGCGCAATTCAAGGTACGACTCGTACCCTCGTCTGTTGCAACGCCCCAACGTCCACTTTGCTAATTTTTTAACAACAATCACCAGCTTCTCAGTGTGCCAGAGTCTCGGGCGGAAGCTGTAGAGGTTCTGCGGACGATACTGGCCAAACGACCCGAGGCTACAAGCTTCACCGTACTCTGGCCTCACAGCTACGCCAATCTTGCGGTGCAACTGCTGGACGATTCTCTGGCTGCCGTTTTTGGAGGAGACCCCTTTTTCAAGCAGCAGGGCAACTCTCCAGATCCGTCTGACGAGAAGGAGGAGTTGTCTGTCGTCACGAGGCTTGTCTACGTTGCCGCCGCCTATTTAGTCCTCCGGAACGATAAGTACAAGCAGGCGGCGCAGAACATCGGCAAGTCGCCTTGGGCTGTGCTCGCGCCAGCGTCGGTCGCTCTCATCGACGGTCATCGTCGCTGGTCGTTGCCGTTGTAGGTTGGTGTCGGCATGTGTTTGTCATCGTCGCCGTCTTGGTTTTGGCTGGTGGCCAACGGTAGCGCCGCGCGCGCGCGTAACCGCCAAGAGTAGCTCGGAATGGCGACAACGACGAGCTGCAGGGCTCGCGGTGGGTCGCTGGCGTATTCGAGTGCGCTGGCGTGCGTGTGCTGCGGCTGTCAATGTCGCGCCGACGCAGAAGCTCAGTAGAGCTCGCGGCAGGTTTGGCCGTGCCCCAGTGGCGAGACCACCGCCCAAATGCGCCGACTATCTTGATGTGGTCGATGTCATCGCAGCTCGTCGGCGTCGTGACCGCTGCCGCTGTTTGCGGTGGCCGTGGTTGTCCTGGCTGACGACCAATGGCGACGCCAGCGCGGGCCGATGTAGGCGCGTTACGCTTAGGCGTCGAATAGGCGGCGGCGATGGCGTAGGCACACACACACACACGCAGACACGAAGTGGTGCATTTGCTGGCGACTGCGACGAGACGCAATGGCGATGAGTGCAACACGCAAACGTCCTTTTGGGCGAGTCAGCGAGCGTTTCAAAGCGTCAGGCCTCACCGCTGTTTGCCCGCCTCGCGCTCTCGTCGCCGTGGTCGTCGTCGTCGCGGACTGCGTGAAAGGTTTCTGGGGTGCCGCAAAAACTTTTGGGTGTGGCTCGCATGGAAACCCGCCTTTGCCCTCGTCGCCGACACCAAGCCCCCACACAGCACAACACAGCGCCGACGACCACGATCTCGATCGCTCCCTGCCCCTCACGCCAACGCGCCGCTTATTACCCTACGCCGCCTGAGCCCACCCCGGCGTCGACTCTTTTCGCACCAGCGGTCGTCATTGCTGTTGCTGCCGCTGTTGCGTACAGGTAGCCATCGCCAACCGCCCGCGTGCAGCATCGATTCGGGTGCGCACGATGGCGATGCCAACCCAACGCCTGTCAGCGCGAACGGCCCTCGCACACGCCAGCGCGCCTTGCTGTCGCAGTCGGTGCCGCACGCGCTCCGTCTTACACGCTTCGTCTGACTGCGTAGTATTGTCGCCAGTGCTGAAAGCGCCAGCAGCGAGCGTCTCTCGCATCGACCGCGCATTCAAGCATGCCGAGCATCGCCAGCGCCGAGCATCACCGTGAGCGGTTCGCTGCAGATGCCTGGCGCGAGGTAGTCGCTTTCGTTTGCCTCGTCGACCAACATACTGAGTGCGTCATCGGCTTTGGCAACGTGCGGGGCGCGAGTGGCGCTCGCTAGAACAGAATTCCATGCGCCACCATTGTCAAACTCGGGCGCTTCAAACTGTGCCAGCGAGCGTCAACCACGCCGAGCGTCGCCAGCGCCGAGCGTCAACCACGCCATTGGGCATCGCCGACGAGAGTCGCACGCGTCAAACCTTGCGTAGGCAGCTACACCGTTGGCGTCAGCTACTACAATGCCAGTGACAGCAACAGCAGCTACAACGCCAGCATCGACCGCTGCCGCTCAATCAGGCGCGCTTGGCCGCCCATCTTGTCCGTGTGCGTCATGTTGCACAAACACAACCAGGCCTCGTCTATTGTTGCACGCGCGCACGCACCCTGCTGCATCTTTCAAATACACTAACCCTAAACGCCAGCACCACGCACGGCCTCTACCTCAGACCTCGCGTCGGTGCTCCTGTCGCAGCTCGTGTGAGTGCGAACCCGAACCCGAATGCGAGTGCGAACCCCGAATGCGAATGCGAGTGCGAAACCCGAATCAGGGGCACTCGCATTCTGGTTCGCATTTGCAATAACTGGTTTTATCCGTCCATCGTGTCAGGATTTCCTATTGCTTATGTCACTTTTCTGTGCTGTTTCCAGTGACTGTTCGATTCCCGCCCATGCCGACTTTAAAGTCGCAGTTAACCCTATTGTCGATAAAGACTCAAGCATGACCGGTTCATACCCGCAAGCACCTCGGCGACGTACCACCTTTGCATCGGACGTCGAGCCAAGTGTGCGCCGGACGGCAAACCAAGCCAAGTTTGTGTCACCAAGTTGCCAACTCAGGCGAGTTTGGACTGACGGCGCGACCCATTCGACATATTCCGTGCTGCGTGTTTGCGCGACACGCTCGGTGCGCTGCGTACTCAGCGCATCTTGGAGTTGACGCAGCATGCCCAGCTGAGATGTTGTCGCGGCAGCGCACTCGTCTTGGCATTGTCGTACTTTGATCTGGCAGGCCACGGAGAACAAACCCACAAGACAAGTCACTTGCTTGCGCCATTGAGTCGGGCCAAGTTCGTGTTGGACCGAGCTCAGGTTGGACAACGAGCCGGGTCAGGTCTTCAAGTCGACAGCACCAAGTAGGCAAGACGAACCAAGTTTGCGATCGCCCCAGCGGTTTGCTTGACCTGACGCGCGCACCCGTTTACGCCGCCGCGAGGCCAGCGTACCAGCAGCGCGCGCTTACCCCTGCCGCGGCGCCGTCGTCTTTGAGTTGGCGCAACTCACTCGCCACGCCAATATGCTCGGCGCGGCGTCTTTGTATTTGCGTTGACGTCGTCGAGAGCGGGCCTGCAAGACGAAAACATCAAGTCGAGTTAGGGTTTATGTGGAGCCAAGTTTTGGTCGGGCCGAGGTCGTGTTGGCTGGCGCGGGGCAAGTCGAGCTGGCGCCGAACCGCGTTTGGACTCACGCCAGCGGCGG
>CDFN01052860.1:596-13173 GCA_000826445.1 Acanthamoeba quina | reverse complement strand
CCCAGCGAGTGTCGTACTTGAACCGCGCCAACACAGCATGCCGTGGTGAGCTTGGTCACGGCCGGTTATTGTTGGGATTGAAAAAAATTTCAAGTTACGTAAAATATTTGGAAATTCGTTTCGTAAAAGCAAGCGAGGACATAAAAGTCACGGACAAAGCTTCCAGAAGAACCAAACCTTCTTTCTGAAGCGCGCACAAGAAGCCGCTTGGCCGTCCGCCCCACCCAGTGCCAAGGTCAAGTGCGTGCGGTCATGGGTTTCTTGAAGGATGTCAGCTTTGCTGTGGAGCTGGACAGCAGCGTGCCGCTCAAGACCAAGAGCGCACTAAAGAGCACCATCGTCGCGCACGGTGGCAAACTTGCCTACATAATCAACAAGAAGGTGCCGTGCCCCCCTCCCCTCGCTGTCTTCCGGGAAGTTTTAAACACATATTAACTTTTCGGTGAAACGGTTTCTATCTTTTTTGCAGACCAATTTTCTAGTGACGACACGTGCACTGGCGGACGGGCAGTCCTACTCGTCCAAGATCCAAGGCGCACTCAAGCACGGCGTGCCCATCGTCGATGTCGCGTTCGTGCATGCCTGCGTGGAGGCCAATGCCCAAGTCTCCTGCCTGCCCTTTCTTCTGGCCTCCGAGCAGGCCAAGAGTATGTCCTCAGCGTGTCCTCGTCTGACGATGATCACCGAGTGTTTTGGCGGCGCTAGTTGCCACTACATCATGTATTGACTCACACCTTCATTGATGCATTTCTGGCAGACATCAAGCAGGAGAAATGTACGGATATCAATACCATCTGGGTGCCCAGCTCCAAGGCCAAGCCCAGCGTCTTGCAAGTGCCGCCGCCGGTAGAAGCATGGCACTACAAGACCAAGCAGAAAGGTGAGGCCTCGCCTGATAGCTCAGCGATGTTTGGTTGGCACAACCTCATCAGTCTAAGCTTAACCACGTCTTGCCTTAACCAGGCGCGCCCCAATGGCCGGAGGACGCCTACGAGATCGCCAAGTGCGATGTGCTTCAGTGCGCGAACCAGTTCTTCGCGCTCGAGCTGCACGTGACCACGCCCACGAAGCCAGCTGCTGCGGAGGACCAGGAATTACTGCAGACGGCCGCCGCCGCCTCATACAGGGTCTTCACCCACCAGGGCGTGCTGAGCGATACGACGGGCGGTGTGAGGGAGTGCAGATATGTGAACCGCGTGGAGGAGGCCGAGGCGCTCTATGCCTCGCTCTACACGAAGCTGGTGCGCACCAACGCGGGCTACGTCAAGTCGCGCGTGGTGGCGGCCGAGTGCCGCATCGGGTCGGACAGGGCCATCAAGGACCGTGAGAACACCGCGGCCAACGCGCTTCCGGCCAAGGTCCAGGCGCTGGTGGAGCTCATGTACAGGGAGGCCAACAGCCGGCTCTTCAACTCCATCAACGACTACTACATCGGCAAGCTCAGCCTGGCGCAGCTCGAGAAGGCCGAAGCCATTCTTCTGCAGCTGGTCGACACCATCGACGCCAAGGCCAAAAGCAAGACCGACGGCGCGAAGCCCGCCTCGGCGTGGGCGTGGGACGACGAAGTCGACAACAAAAGGGAGGACCCCAAGGCTTTGGTCGCCGACGAGGCCAATCAGGAAGATCAGGTGGAGAAACTGTCCGCCGAGTTCTACGATGCGATCAAGGAGAAGAAGCAGCCGGCCCTCTCGTCAATCGAAGCCGTCGCCGAGAAGCTGGAGCTTGTGCAGCTCATGAAGGACATGATCAAGGTGCGGTAGCCCTACGCTGCTCCTCCCTTTCTCATTCATCCTGCATTGAATGCCTCACACTACTTGGCTGTGGTTCAGGTGGACGAGGTGAGCGGAGGCGACCTCAGATTTGCCGAAGTGGGAATGAAGTACCGGGCGCTGCGCACCAACATCTCGCCGATGAGTCCGTTCTCGTCCCAGTTCCAAGAATTGAAGCACACCGTACGATGCGCGCTTTCACCCATGAATTGTGCGCAGCCTTACTCACGCCAATCCCCTCTCTTTGTTTGGTCAGATCGAGTCCACAAGGATCAAGGGACCCGAGATCGAGGTGAAGAACATCTTTGAGGTGTGTAGGACCGTCGAGCGAGAGAACTTCGCGGCCGACCTGCCCAACCGCCGCCGCCTCTTCCATGGCTCTCCGGCTTCGAACCTCCTCGGCCTGCTCTCTCGAGGTGCGTCATTTTTCTTCATGCTTGCTTCGCTCCGCTTCAATTTTTTGACGCGACCGTGTTGTGTTGGGTCGTCGATGCAGGGCTGTTGCCTCCCGCGGTGACTGCAGCGCACGGCGTGAGCAGACGCGACGTGGGGATGCTCGGCGCAGGTACACTCGGCCTTGATCCCGCTTGCCTCTCACTACATTTCAAACAATTGCTCTCTTTTTTATAAGGCCTGTATTTCGGTGACGCATCATCCACGGCGTCCCAGTACGCCTCGCCTTCGTCCGAGGGCTCCCGCTTCATGCTGCTATGCGAGGTACGCGAACAACAAGCATGCTCGAGTGGCCTTCCTTCCTTCATTCGCTCAAGCCTGGACTATGCGCTTACTGCGTGTGTGCTGCATGTTGCTTGTACGCACACCCGTACCACAGGTGGCTCTGGGCAAGTCGGCCGCGCTGACCAAGATCGACACCAGCCTGACCGCCCCGCCTGCCGGCTACGACAGCGTGCACGGCGTCAGGTACGTTGCGACCGTGGAAACCACTCAGTCTTCGACCGAGCCAAGGTTTCCCAGTCTTGTCTTTCACTAACCTCATCGGCGGATTCCAGGCGCACCTCCACTAAGGCGACCGACTTTGAGGACGATGAGTTCGTGGTCTTCGCCTCCAAGCAGCAGTACATCTCGCATCTCGTCGAGTTCACCATCAAGCAAGACGACGGGATCTATCACGCGGCCCAGCCCGCGCTGGTGCCCGATGCCCAGCGCGCCGATACCGTCGGCTTTGGCCAGCAGCTGCTCGAGCCGCTCGTCAAAGACGTCCAGTCGCTGTTGGACGAAACGGAGGCGGACTCTCCCACTGCTGCTCCTAAGCCCACCGAGTCGGGCCTGCTCGCCAAGCACGGCGGCAGCGAAGTTGAGGTCCCGCTGAAGGCCGTCCACATCAAGGCATCCCTGCTCGGTACGTACCACACACTCGGTACTCCTTCCCCGCTCGGGCTTTTTCTTATTTTCATTTGCGTGTGCTCGCAGATATGATCGGCCGGGTGGTGGTCATGCAGCACTACAGGAACGACTCTGAGCACGCCATCGAAGCCAAATATGTACGCCTTGCCACTATTTTCAGATGTGGACATATATTAATGTGTTGTTCTGCCAGGTCTTCCCGTTGGACGAGTTGGGCGCGGTGTGCGGCTTCGAGGCCTTCATCAACGGCAAGCACATCATTGGCGAGGTCAAGGAAAAGGAGAAGGCCCACAAGGAATACCAGCAGGTTGGCTTCGCTCTCTTTCAAACCCATCAACTGGCCATTATGGCGTTCTCACACACGATCCACTCGGTATGTGTCGCGTGTATCGTGCGTCATGTTCTGCGTGTGCGTTGTGTTGGTCAGGCGGTCAGCGAGGGCCACGGTGCCTACCTCATGGACGAGGAAAAGCCGGAGGTGTTCACCGTGAGCGTGGGCAATCTCCCGCCGAAATGCGACGCCCTCATCAAGATCACCTACGTCACCGAATTGGAGGTACGCGCCCTGGCTAGGCAACACAGCAGTGGACGTGCTTGCTGACTGGCGACCAACGTTTCATCATCGCAGGTCGACGGAGAAAACATCGTCTTCCGCTTGCCGGCCAGCGTCTCGGCCAAGCAGCAGAAGAGTGCGGCTGCGCAGACCACCCAAACGACCACGGAGACCGTAAGCGTGGAGGCCACCAACGCCCGATTCGGGCTCCAGGTACCCAATTAATTGATTGATCTTCGAAGTCCGCGAGCCAATTTGGAGTACTAGTGTTGCAAGACTGACCTTTCTCTCTCTCGCTCTCTTTTCGCGCAGATCGGGATTGACATGCCCTACGAGATTCTGCGCATCGCCAGTCCCTCTCACGGGCATCTGCTGCGGCTCAAGCAAACAGCCACCAAGGCAACGGTCCAGCTCAAGCCTGGTCCGTCACCTCACAACACGCACACCCGCACCCGCACACCGTTAAACCTGCAGAGAGGCGGCTACTTACCCTCGATCGTCGTACTTGCAGATGCATCGCTCCAGGGAAAGCAGTTTGTTCTGCTGGTGGCCCTCGAGAAGGCCAACGAGCCCCGTATGTGGATCGAGGTGAACCCGCAGACCCACACCCAGGCGGCCATGGTACGTCTCCTCCTCGATGCTTCTTCCTTTCTTCCAGTGGTGCCCCAGCTGAACAACCAATCTCCCCTCCCTGGCGCGGTGCACCTCAAGGTGGCCTTCTACCCGCGCTTCGAGTACAAGGCCAGCCGCGACGAGGAGCGGGAGTTCATCTTCGTCGTAGATTGCTCGTCGTCGATGAAGGGCGACACGCTGGAGGACATGAAGCGCGCTGTCATCGCCGGCCTGGATCTGTTGCCCAAGGGTACGCCCCCCCCGCTCCCTTCAAGGTGCATTCTTCCCAGAATCTGATGGGCCAACGTTCACGCAGGCACGGCTCACAATTACCGCTTCAACATCTACGTGTTCGGGTCCGGCTTCGAGAGCCTCTTCGCTGTGTCGCGTTCCACCACGGACCAAGCCGGTACCACCGCTAACCAGCGCAGCTGGCCTGCGGTGTTGGGACCCGCGACTAACTTTTTGCGTTTTGTCATTGTCGCTTTCGTTTTATCTTCTTCGCTTTCGCTCCCAAGCGCTGCGGACGGCGCGTACGTTCGTTCGGTCGCTACAAGCGGACTTGGGCGGAACCGACCTATTCGCTCCGCTGCGCGCGCTCCACCTGCTCAGCGGCGCCGGCGTGAGCGCTTCTGTCCACACCAAGCCCCCGCGCAATGTGTTCCTCTTCAGCGATGGCCAGATCAACGATGAGGAGCACGTCGCGCACGCCATCGCTCAGCACCGTCAGCGCCTGCGGCTCTTCACTTTCGGCTTCGGCGCGAACGCCAGTCGCCACACGCTCCGCACGCTGGCTCGGGTGGGCGCCGGAGCGCACGAGTTCATGGAGGCCGGCGCGCTCCCCAACCACAACAAGATCGAGCGCCAGTTCAAACGCGCCCTCCAGCCCTCCCTTTCCAACATCTCCGTGAAATGGGTAACACACACGCACACACGCACACACGCACACGCACACGCACCACCGCACACCTTAATGACGCAATGGTATCCAATCAGATCACGGAGCACGCCGAGCGGATTCAGCAGGCGCCCAAGGAAACGAGTTCGCTGTTCAATGGTGAGAGGAAGATGGTCTACAGCTTCATCGACAACTGCACTCAGGCGTTCCTGCACGCCCACAACGGCGAGCAGGAGATCGAGACGCGGGTGAGCACGAGCGAGCTGTGCTTCACCAAGGGCCACCTGCTCCACACGCTGGTGGCCAAGGCCCTGATCAACCAGTTCAAGGACGGCAACTACGACGCCAACAAGACCAAGCACAACCACGAACGCCGCCGCATCCAGCAGGACATCATCGACCTCTCCAAGCGGTACTCGATCATCACCGAGTTCACCTCCTTCGGTACCGTCTTCTCTTTATTATTAATTTAGTTGTATTTCTTTTTTTTAATTCATTCTGAAATGATGTTAATTTGTTACTATTTTTCTGTGACCTGCGTCGTGGGCGACAGTGGCGGTTGAGAAGCGCAAGCCGGGTGAGGAACAGAAGGTGGGTCCGTCGATCGACGAGCTCGTTGCTCGGGAGAAGGTCGACGAGCTGGTCTACATGGCTTGGGACGAGCAGTCGGGAGCCGAAGCTGAACCTGACAGCCCAGTCGTAGCCACCCCCGGCGCCGGCCAGCTGCCCACCACGTCCGACGTCCTGATGACGGACGACGAGGAGCGGGAGCGGATGGTCTATTTCCACGCCACGGTGGACGCCACCGACAGAAAGCTGGGCGGCAAGCCCGTCGCTGTGGGCCTGGCGAAGGACAGGCTAGTCTTGGTCGACCCCGTCACGCACGAAATCCTGGTGCGCCAAGAACCGCCGAGCTGCAGTGGAGGCCACGGCTGCTTGATTGCCAACTGACTTTACGCTATGCAGGAGGAGTATACCGCCGTCAGCCAGACCAATTGCGATTCGCCCCAGGCCGACAGACTTAGGCTCGGCTTCAGGACCCGGTATACGTCGTGTGTGTGTCGTGTGTCGTCGTGTCGTTGTGCGTGAGTGTCACACTTACCCGATTGTTATAAATTGTCAGGTCTGGACCGTTGGTCCTCAAGACGACGGAGGGCAAGCAGATCGTTGGGCTTCTGCCGCCACGCTCGGCTATCGAGCAAAGCGTGCTGGCGCAGATCGGAGCAAGCCTGCCCCGAATCGAGGGCCAGTTACACCTCGACAAAGACGAAGACGAAGACGAAAGCGAAAGCGACAACGCGAAGGAGGAAGAGAGCGAAGAGGAAGAGGAAGAGGAAGACGGAGACGGGGAGGAGGGCGGAAGCGAGAGCGAGCTCGAAATCGAGCTCATCGACGAAGAGCCTGCGTTCCTGCGCGGCCTGGCATCCCCTCGCAGACGCCGGAAGCCTCTCAAGATCGTGCGCAACCCTGAGGGTTCGATGCAGCGCGCCGCGCTCACCCATACGGCGCTCGCCAAGGACAGAAGAGCCGGCGCCAACGCCTGGAACCTGAGCCAGCCCACGAGCGCGCCAGAAGAGATCAACATCGACAACGATGACATGGAGCTGGCCTCGGACAGCTCGCTGCCTTCGTCACCCGCAGAGCCTGAAACGTCCAGGTACATTCCCCCCTCCGGCAACAGTCACCAGGCCCTCGGAGTGGAGTCAACTCACCACCTGGGTGCGTCGTGGCGCTGCAGGAAGCTGGCCCTGCGAGAGGACACAGCCAAGTATCTCAAGAACCTCGATCTGGACGGGGCCATCTATGATCCCAAGTCGCGCTCGATGCGGGACGACGAAAAAGAAGAAGACGAGAAGTCGCCAGCGGTGAGCCTCCTCGCGCGCGCGAGCAAGGACGGCGCCGCTGTTCCAAAGTACGGCGTCAAGTACTACGCCAAGTACCTCGAGAAGAAGAAGCAGAAGAAGAAGGTGAGCGAACCCCTTCGTGACGCGGAAACGAAGCGTCAGCCGCTGTTCAACAAGGGCGCGGTGAGTGAGTTGCTGCATCGCCAGCAGATGTCTATGGCACCCAGCCCAGAATCCGCGAGCATCACCGCCGACCTCGCCGAAGTCAACGACCTCTTCCAGCAACTCAGCAGCCTTGTCCAGGTGCGTACCGCCGTCCCTGTTCGCGCCTTCCAACACGCGCTCACACGACACACGTGGCACTACACAGGAGCAATCGTGTCTCATCGATAGTATTGAAAGCAACGTCGATTCCAGCGCGGCGTCTGTGACCACGGGCTTGGCCCTGTCTCCCGTCTCCTGGCGTCGCGGCCGCTCCATCAGCCCCGAGAACCGCTCCGAAGCTTCGGGGGAGCGCGAAAGGCGCCGAGTGGACTACGAGTCGATCGACATCGACCGCGATCGCGATAGCGATAGGAGAAGAAGCCGCAGCCGCAGCCGTTCTCCCAGCCCTCAGCGCGACGCCCCCAGTATGCCCTTCTCAGATTCTGTGCTCGGTCCGAGCGGAAGAGGCGGCCGAGGCGGATTCGGAGGCCGCGGCGGTGGCGTTCCCGGAGCCCGTGGTGGATTCAGAGGCCGCGGAGGGTACCAGGGCAGTTTCGGGTTTGGAGGCCTCGGCGCCTCCGAAGGTGAGGAGCTCCAGACTGACGGGTTCGGAGCCGCTGGCAGCCTCGAGAGCACTGGCGATGCGGCCATGGGCGGTGGATTCCGTGGCGGATTCGGAGGCCGCGGCGGTCGAGGCGGTGGCGATCTCGGCGCGAATGCGCTACAGGGCGGTTGCGGCGGTTTTGGCTTCGCCAGCGGCAGAGGCGGCGTGCCCGGCGCACGCGGCGGCGGATTCCGAGGCGCGCTCGGAGCTCGAGGCGGTCGAGGCGGTGGCGATCTCGACGGCGAGAGTACGTTCCAGGGCGGTCGCGGCGGATTTGGCTTCGCCAGCGGCAGAGGCGGCGTGCCCGGCTCACGCGGCGGTGCGCTCGGAGCCCGAGGCGGTCGTGGCGGTGGCGAGGATGGGTTCCGTGGCGGCCGAGGCGGCGTGCCCGGCGCACGCGGAGGTGCAAGCTTCGCCCGCGGTCGAGGCGGCGTGCCCGGCGCTCGCGGAGGTGCAAGCTTCGCCTCAGGCAGAGCAGCACAAGCTGATGGCGGATTCCCGGGCAAGTCCGGATATGGAGGCGTCGCCGAAGATGAGGAGCTCCAGGTTGGTGGGTTCGGAGCCTCTGATGCTGGCGGCCTCGGCAGCACTGGCGATGAGGCCATGGGCGGTGGATTCCGAGGCGGATTTGGCGGTCGCGGCGGCGGATTCCGGGGCGCGCTCGGAGGCCGAGGCGGTGGCGACCTCGGCGGAGAGGGTGCGTTTGGGGGCGGTCGAGGCGGGTTTGGCTTCGCTCGCGGTCGAGGTGGCGTGCCCGGCGCACGCGGCGGCGCAAGCTTCGCGTTGGGCACAGCAGCAGTACCAGCTCCTGCTTTGGCAGCGCCTGCGGTCAAGGCACTGGCCTTCAAGCCATCATTGCCGCCCCTGGTCGTGGCCTCGTCCCACTCCTACTCACCCACATCGCCGACCTACTCCCCTTCGTCGCCGCGCTACTCACCCACGTCACCCAGCTACTCGCCTACATCGCCGACTTACGCTCCCTCGTCGTCAACCAATGCGCCCTCGTCACCGTCTTACTCCCCGACGTCGCCGTCTTACTCCCCTACGTCCCCTACCTATTCGCCCTCATCGCCGACCTACTCTCCTGCACAGCCGACTTCTTCGTTTGGCTTCTCTACATTCGGCGCGCTGGCTTCTGCGGCCACCACCACCAAGCCAACTACGGCAGGCTTCAGCTTCGGCAGTGCAACGACTACCTCCACCCCCAGCGGCAGCGCCTTCGGCTCAGCTTCGCCCTGGGGTGCATTCGGTGGCGCAGCTGCGGCAACCTCCGCCACAGGCAGCTCGTTCGGCTCGCCTGCGCCATGGGGTGCATTCGGTGGCGCAGCTGCGGCAACCTCCACCACAGGCAGCTCGTCCGGCTCGCCTGCGCCCTGGGGCGCATTCGGTGGCGCGGCTGCAGCCACGACGACCACGGGCAGCTCGTTTGGCTCGCCTGCGCCCTGGGGCGCATTCGGTGGTGCAGCTGCAGCCACGACGACCACCGCGATGGTCGTGCCCCACAGCCAACACCACGCGCACGCTTCCCCAGTGTCGCTGTTTGGCGCCCCTATGGCCTCTTCGTCAACCCTGGTCTCTTCCCCAGCGTCTTCCGCTCCGGCGCAGCCGACCAGGGTCTCGGTACCGGTCGCGGCCCGCGCAGGCACCGGCGTCGACTCGCAGACGACGAGGCGGCGACGCAACCGGGACTTCGCCAGGAAAACCGATGCCGCGCCCGCCGAGCGCGAGAAGGGGGCAATGGCCAAGGACTCCTCGTTTGTGACCGTGTTCGGCCTCGTTGCCGAGAAGTCGCCCAGCGCTCTGCGCGACCGCTCGCTCACGCACGTGTTCAAGGGTACGCGCATCACCGCACACAACGCATGGAACGCACGCACTATACTCACACTCGGCTTTGTCCAACAAAATCGCGCAGGACCGATTCAACACGCCGAGGGCGGAACTTGCTGGCTCGACGCCGTCCTGGGGCTGGGTCTCGCCCTCACGCCGCTGACTGCTTGGCCATCCCATGTGGCCCAGCTTGCCGCTGAGTACGTTACCCTTTCCTCGCGCGCCTCCCAACGAGTGCCTTTGGTCCTCACTGTGTGTTGTACGTGGTGCGTGTCGTGCCGTGCGTGTCATGTGTCGTCGTGCAGCGTAAAAGAAGAGTACGAGGACAGTCTGTTGCGTGCTCTCTCTCGCCTCTATGCCAGGTGGGGCGACCAATCCAGCATCGCCTTCCGCAAGGACCTCTCCCTCGCCTACAAGCAGGCACGACACGCCATCATTCAGTGTTGTTTTTTACTTCACTCGACTGCTGCTCACTCTGTCACGTCTCCAGGTGTGGGCCCAGTTCGAGGAGAAGGGCGGCTTCGAGTTCGGGTTGGCCCACAGCGTGGTGGATGCCTTCCTGTACCTCCTCCAGGAGACCCATCACTGGCTCTCGCTCGTCATGCCCGCCTCGGCCCTGTGGGCCATCGTGCCCGTCGCCAACTCCGACGAGGTACGCGCGCGCAGTGTGTGCGTGTGTCGTGCTGTGTGCATGCATCGTGTCGGAACGAAATTTCACGGTTTCATGTGATGCCAGATTCGAGAGTATCTGGCGAGGGAGCAGACGGAGCCGGCTGCGTTCGTGGTGTTCGTCAATCCGATGTGCTTCGCGATACCCGAGGACCTGCGCCAGCACGGCGACAGCGTGCTGCACGCGTGGATCGCATTCGAGGAAATCGGCATGATCGGCGAGACGGAAATCAACCACTTCACCTGCGTTGGACTCGAGCCTCAGCGCAAAGGGTATGCGACACGCACCACCGCACACGCACACGCACACTCTACCGATGATTTTGTGGCTAATGGGCCTCCTATGCGCAGGTACACGATCTACGACGACCTGCTTACTATCGCGCCGGGCGGGTGGCAAGGCGGCTTCGTGCCGGCCGAGGACGAGTGCTACGAGCCCAACCTGAAGGACTTCACCCAGCGCGTGCCCATCGCCGTCTACAGGCGCGGCGACAGCCCCACTTCGCCGCCCTGCTCTGCCAAGGTACTCAAGTGCCCTAGCTCCGGTTGGTGTTGTGCCTTGCATGTCGTGTGTCGTGTCGTACACGCGTGTGTGGATGGGTAGTTGACTTTCCGGGCGCAGGACGAGAGCGTGGGCGGCCCGCGGCAAAGCGAGCGCCTGCGAAAGATGCGCTTGGCCGACCTGAACCTGGACTAGACTAGCGAACCATTACGCCGCACTCCGCCTTGGAGCTCTGAAACGGCGAAGAGAACGTTCAAGAATGCTTTTGAAGAAGAAGACGATAGGAACTCCGTCCCAGCGACGCCGTGCGGCTCAACCTGTTGACTCAGTCGTTCCCCTTGTTGATCGCTGATTCATCTGACCAATCAAAAGCGACCATCGGAGCTGATGAACCAGTCGTTGTGAAGTCTGCAGAAAATGAGCTCATCGGGTGCAGCAAGGTTACTTGCTCTTAAAACGACAAGTTAACGTCCAATCAGGACCACTTCATATATCCTCACTGGTGCTCAGCGATCGAATCATTCTCACCACTCTTCCTGCTGCCGCTGCCCCACTTTCCCGTCCTTTCACACACCACCCCGACACTTGTTCGCCGCATGGCTCCCGGCCGCAAGTCGCTCGCCACCTCACTCCTCGGCGCTGCCGCGCTCTGGTGCCTCGTCCTCGCCTGCCTCCACCGTACGCTCCTCTCCCACTTGCCGAAGAAGAAGAAGAAGATGGCAAAGATGCAAATGATGAAGTGGCTCCAAGAGAACTGAAGACATTCTAACGCTTCGTTTTTGTGATGGTCAGACGGAGCGGCCGACGGGCAGCTGGTGAAGGGCGAGGGCGGCAGCTCGGCGACCTACGTCTACACAGACCTCTTCGACAGCTACAACTTCGTGCAGGACCAGGTGGTGCTCAAGTACCGGGAGAGCACCGGCGAGCGGGCCCAGGTGCTGGCCGACTACGAGGCCGGCAAGCTCGACTTTGTGCTCCAGGACGCGCCGCTGCCCGACCAGCTCAACCCGCCGGGGGCCGAGCGGTTCGTCGAGGTGCCGATCCTGGGCAACGCTGTGAGCTTCGTCCACAGCGTCTACCTGCCGCCCATCAACGGCACGACGCCCAACCTCAACCTGAGCCGCTCGACGCTGGCCCGCATCTTCGCCGGCGCGGTCCGCACCTGGGACGATGATGCGATCAAGGCCGACAACCCCCGCCTGCCCGAAGGGACGCTGCCGCCGGACAACATCACCCTCGTCATCAGGAGCGGCCAGCCAGGCATCAACGCGGTGCTGCTCAAGGCCCTCTCCGCCTTTGACGCCGGCTTTGCCTCCGTCTTGGCCGCCTCGAACGGCTCACTAGGTACCTGGTCGCATCAATCCCCGCCGCGTGCTCTTTGCCTCGCGTCTCGGTGATCCTTGTCCCATTTTTTCATTGGCATTTCTCATTTTCCCTTTTTCCAGATTTATCTAAATTATATTCGACCTTGAATATGTTTTTTAATTATTTATGTGTATATCGTGTTTTGATCGAGTCTAGATGGGCTGCCTCCTTCGCTGGAGGGGCGGGCGAAGGCGTTCCCGACCAAGGGGAGCCAATTTGGCTACTTTTATCGAAATGTGACGAAGGCCCTCGTCTACGCGGCGAATGAGTATGCTACGCTCCTCCGCCTGAGCGGCTATTTCAGGCGCACCAACGTGACCTTCCTCATCAACAGCGCAGGTACCGCCATTCTCCATAATATATTA
>CDFN01052837.1:0-14846 GCA_000826445.1 Acanthamoeba quina | reverse complement strand
AACAAGGCCAGCTCGTGAACCATCTTTTCTCAGCTTCTCTTACTCTCTTTGATGGAAAGCCTGCCTCCAAGTTCGATTGACAGCGCTGCCCTGGACCAGCTCTCTGCCTACCTGGAGCGGCTGGGTTGGCCCTCGGGTACCCCTCCGCCCCCGACGGTGGACACACTCCGGCAGCTGCACGCGCTCCACGTCCGCAACGTCGTCTTCGAGAACCTCGACCTGCACTGCGGCCGGCACATCTTTCTCGACCTCCCTACCCTCTACGCTAAGATTGTGGAGCGACGCCGCGGTGGCTTTTGCTTCGAGGTGCCCACAGCCCCTCCCTCGAGCAGCTACGTGATATTGACGCAGAGCTGACGCACGCGCCTTCATTCACAGCTGAACGGCCTCTATGCGCACATGCTGGGCCTGCTGGGCTTCGACGTCGCACTCTACCCAGCTCGGGTGTTTGTCGAAGGCGCCTGGAGAGACTCCATGAGCCACTGCGTCACCGTGGCCCGGCTGCCGCGCCAAGTCCAGGAGGGCTCCGCCACAGCGGCCAACGGCGGCAACGAGAAGTCAGCCAAGGAGGAGGTCTGGATAAGCGATGTGGGCTTCGGTTCCTCACCTCTCATTCCGCTGCGGTACGACCGGCTCGGCGAGGAGCAGGAGGGCGACGCCGAGTGGACGGCCTTCCGCTTCAACAGGGTCGTGAGCGACGTGCCCGCGGACAACGGGACCGAGTGCATCCTGCTCGAGCGGTGCGCCAGAGCCGATGGCCAGTGGCAGAAGAACCTGCTCATCTACCTGCAGCCGCAGACCCTCGCCCAACTCGTACCGAGCTGCGAGGCACGTACTCTGCCGGCTCTGTGGCTGTCGCGGGCAGACGTCTTACCTTGAAAGAGAGTTGTGTGGTGGACAGGCCCTGCAAGCAGATGAGTCCGCGCACTTCAACAAGCGCATCTTGGTCTCGGTGGTGAGCGACACGAAGCGAAAGACGCTGAGCGGCGCGCGACGCTACGTCACGACCACGTTTGCCGACGGCAAGCGGGAGGAGACCGACATTTTGGCTCCCTTGGGGTCATCAGGGGCGGACAACAGCCAGCGAGAGAAGGAGGTCTACGCAGAGGTCCTCCGGCGCGAGTTCGGCATCACGCTGACGCCGGACGAACAGCGGGCGCTCGACCTCGAAACCTCCAAACGCAACTCGAGCATACTGTGATTGATGATCGATGATGAGATGAAGGGTAATGGCCATAGCTTCCATCCATTCAACTATCAAAGCTGAGCTTACGCGCTCTGTTGTGCGCTGAGGAGCGTGAGGACAAACGGGTTGTTGTGGCTCATCAGGCGCTCCCGCATGCCCTTCATTCGCTGCATCGCCTCGGCTGGCGATAGCGAGTCCTGTGGTGGTGGTGGTTGGTTGTTCCATTGGTATTGATGCCAATCAAGAGAAGATGAGGTGGTGTAGGGTACCAGGGGCAGCTTCTTGAAGTCGTCCAGGAACTGCCGCACAAGCCGCGTGCCTTCCTCCTCCGGACCCTCGGTTCGCGGTCGCTTGACGGCGGCGGCCGCCCCAGCACCGGGCTTACTCGTGGGCCGCTCTCTGCCATAGGGCAAGCCAAAAAAAGGCGGTGGGTGTCAGACCGGCAGACCACGCACAAGAAAAACTGAGCGGGAGAGGCACCTCTTTTGGCCCACGCCGCTCGTGACGCCCTTGCTCTGGGCCGTCTTTTCCAGGGTTTCTACCTTCTGCTGTGCCACTTCGATGACGCTGGGAGGAAAGCCGGCCAGTTCGGCGATGTGGATGCCGAAGCTCTTGTCCGAAGGGCCTTGCTTGATGTTGTAGAGCAGCACCAGCTTGTTATCCGCCGTCTGCGCCGTGACGTGCAGATTCTTGACTGTCGGCCACACGGGAAGCGGTAAGCTACCCTATAACACCACATAGCATTATTATATATTAATGGCAGGGCTGCTGACCTTTGGGAATGTGTTGCTCGAGCGCGGTGAGCTCGTGGAAGTGCGTGGCGAAGAAACAGAAGCAACCAATCTTGTTGATGATGTGCCTGGCGGAAGAAAGCGAATTAGGGCCATGGCGACCATGACAGAGAGAGAGAGAGAGAAAGAGGCAGATGGTGGAGGTGTACTCGGATATGGCCCAGGCGAGGCCAAAGCCGTCGTAGGTGCTCGTGCCGCGGCCCAACTCGTCGATGATGATCAGCGAGCGCTGTGTCGCAGCCTTCAGAATGGACGACGTCTCTTGCATCTCGGCCATGAACGTCGACACTCCCCGCTGTCATCCAAACAAATAATAACATGATACTATCAGCTGATTCTGTGTAATCGGGTGAAGCCCCGGCCAGTGCAAAACGAACCAACTGTGAATCGGAAGCGCCCAGGCGACACATGATACAGTCGACGACGGACACCACAGCAGTCGAGCAGGGCACGAACGAGCCTGCCCCAGGGGTAAGTAACAGCGACGCGACGTTGTCAGCCAGATGAGCGCGAGTGGGCCACAGCTTCGGCAGGGGGACAGTACCGAGCTGCGCCATCAGCACGATGACGCCCGCGGAGCGGATGTAGGTCGACTTGCCGCCCATGTTGGGACCGGTGATGATCTGGAAAGACGAATCATCGCGTTTCATGATGACGTCGTTGGCGATGAAGCCGACGCCATCCTGCAGCTCGAGGCAGGGGTGCCGCGCCTGCTTGAGAATCACGTCGCCCGTGCCGCTGGGCGTGAGGCGAGGCCGCACGTAGCCCGCCGGCGCGTTCACTGCCACATGCGCCAAGCTGGCCCCACCGGCACAGCACGCATTCAGCAATACAGCAATTTGAAAAATGTAGCTTAGGTGTACCTCACGAAGACATCGAGGTCGGCCAGCAGGATGCTCAGGTCCTCCACCAAAGGCACGTAGGACGCTGCAACCATAAGCGCCGTGGGTGGATGGGTGAGTCCAGACACGACTAGTGCCGGGGGAGGGGCAACGAAGTGGGTCGGGCTCACGCGGAAGAAAACGTACCGACGCATTTGATGATCTCCAGCACCAGCTCTTTCTGCTTGGCCTGAATGCACTCCTCCAGCTCGGTCCACCTTCGGCTCTGCTTGGTCAGCAGCGGGGTCGTGATCTGGGTTTACACACCACAATCGATTGTTGAGAACACAGTTCCAGTTTCCAACGTCCACGACACGCACACGGCGTTCCCAGTACCCGCATGGCTTTGGTCGTATCCTCGAGCACGCTCCAGTCCCGCTTGGATTTGATCAACTTTGTCGTACTCGCCTACGGGAAAGGATCGAAAGGTTGGTGTTGGCACCCAATGTGGTGTCCCAGAGTACGGTACGTACCTTCTTCGGAACGACGATGTGCCACTCGTGCACCTTCGAGTTTTCGAGCTCGACGCTGTCCTTGTCCCGCTTGTCCGCCCCCAGTTCTCGTTGGACCTGGTGCACACCACCCAACGAAGAGAGTAAGCAAAAAGAATATGGTTTGTTGATCCAAGAAGGGGGTTGGGGTTCCCTACCGCACGGAAGATGGTGTCGATCTTCTGCTTGACCTGCTCCTTCTCCTCGCACCACTGCGTGAACTCGGGGTCGAACCTGGCGTTGATCTGGTATTCGTTGTTCTGCGCGGCGTCCAGATCGATGCAGCCCTCGATCAGCCTCTGGAAATCGGAGAACTCGTCGATCACCCTCTGCGCACGATCCCGTGATGACAAGGCGTCGTAAGAACCCCGAAGAAGCAGGACAAAGAAGACGCAAAGCAAAGGCCTCACGGGCAGGCATGGTGCGTACGGCCAATTCGTCGGTGTACTGCTCGTGAAGGAGCCCAGCATTCTTGGTACTGTACGCTGACAGGGTGGCGTGCATGGACGGGAGCCGACGGTAGATGTCGTACAACACCACACAGTCCTGCGCACCAACAAAAATAAATAAAGGTGGGCTACAAAGCGCTTGGAGAAGACGGACCTTGAGGGAGGCGGTGATCCTCGTTCGCTGGAACTTCTTGATGAGGCGGTCGATGTCCGTGATGCGTCGGAAGTGCTCCTGCATGGACTGCCGCAGCTCCGCATCCTCCACAAATATCTCCACTATGTTCTGCCTCACCTCTGTTGGCGGAGCCAAGTGGTGGCCGCGGTCAGTTAAGCTGAAAGCCACACAAAACGAGGCAGCAGAAGCACCACTTACCAATGTCGTCGATGTTGAGAAGCGGCTGTTTGATCCACTGTAGAAGGCGCCGGGAGCCCATGGCTGTCCTGCACTTGTTCAACAGGCCGTACAGACTGAAGCTCTTGTCGGCTGCATTACCCAATCGGCCGCGAAATAGGAGAGTCAGTGGGGCCTTCTACCCTTGCGAAAGTGACGTAACCGAAAGGGGTACGCGTACTGTCCGTGGGCGAAGGGAACAGATTGAGCGCGCGAGAGGCGGGCTGGTCGATTCGCATGTACTTGGAGAGATCCAGCGTCTTCAGCTGATAGCTCCGGAAGTTGTCCTCGTCGCTGAGCAACTTGAAGAGTTCAGAATGGAGAAAGATACAATGGCGTCAGTCAGAAACTGTTGCGATCAATGCAGAGCCATGGCAACCTCAGAACGCTGAATGTGTACCTCCATGTGCTTGATTATGGCAGCGAGCGAAGACATGGCGCAGGAGTGCTCGAGCGCTTGGTCTGGTTAAAGAGTCAAAATGTCAGTGAAGCAAATAACGCCCAAAGGGAGGAAGAGATCGAGTACGCAGGTTGTTGGCCATGTCCTCTCGCACAAGACGCGACAGGTCTTGTTCAATATCCTGCGCCTTGAAGTGGGCCTTCTTGACCTCCGTCTTCATGATGCCGCATCGTTCGAGAAGGCCGTCCAGCTTCTTCATCTCGATTTCGTCCCTCACACCACCAGGCGCAAGGATACACTCTCTGGCGCCAATTTGAAGCAGAAGCGACTGTTGCATGCGAGAAGGGGCAGAGTTAAAATCAGCATTCGTCTTGAGCTCAATATGAATGCGCCACAACAAGCTTTGCTTTGTTACCTCGAGGTTGGCCAAGTGGACGGTGTCGACGAACTGGCAGTAGCCAATCTTCCTGAGAATGGCATCAGCAAAGGCGGCGCCAACCATCTGCACACCCAGGATGAAGGTGAGTCGTTTGTTGCGAAGTGCACATGGTGGCGAAGGGCCGACCTTATGCTGCCCCTCGACACCAAAGCATATGGCCACACTGACTGCAGTGTCTTCGAGCTCCTTGTTCCTGTACAACAGCTCCTCGAAATCCCTGACGTTGCCTGGCGAGGCCTGCAGCGAAGCAAACACCACAACGGCAAGGCGTCAGACACGCAGAGCCAACTTGAAGGAGCAGGTCATTAACGGCGGCCCGAGCGAGACCTTCTTCTCCTTGGCCCAGTTGGTTCCGGTCTTGCCCCACACCTCGACCTTCTTGAGCTTCACCAGGATGAGGTCCCGCACGACCTCCTCGTATTTTTCCTGCTTCATCTCCACGGTGGGCAGCTGTTGTGATCCTGCATAAAGTACAGAGGCCGAGAGGGAGGTGAGTTCGACAAAGCAGCACAAAGCTGCAGCGTTGAGGGGGACGCGCACCGCTAAAGGTCACGGCAGCAAAGGTACGAAAGTACTCCTGCGCCACGAACCTGGCTGCTTCTCCGTGCACGCTGAAGATTTCCTGTTGGCGATCACCCGCATTAAAAACAGGCCAGTGCTCCGAGGTAAGGCAACGCACCTTCTGGCCGAAGAAGCGGACCACACCGTCCTCCTTGGGGAATGTTTGATTGTAGAAGCGGCAGAATGCATCTGTGGGCGAGACAGATTAAATTTGAAATTTACAAGCATCAAACATCTCTTGAGCTGAATCAAGGTGCGGCACCTTCTGCCTTCGATTTGGCAGAGCCCTGTCCTTCCTTGCCCTTCTTGCCTTTCATCTTCTCGATCAAAATGTGTTTGTCGTATCTTCTTTCGCGCCAAAACCTCAGTTTTTTTTCCTGATATTTTTTGATTTATTTTCTTTTCCCTTTCATTAAACTTTCCGGCACCACAACTACACGCTTCATTTCTGTAGGACCATAGCAAACAAGACACCCACCACCACCACCAACAACATCATCACTACCGTCGTCCAGTGAGGCATGTTCGGCAACTGTTGGGACAGCTGCCTGATCGCCCTCTTCACCATCTCGACCCGCTCAGCCCAGCGCACGGCTGCCCGGCGCTGCCACGGGGCAGGTCCGAGTCTACCCCGGGTGTGGCGCAGGATGGCCGAGTAGAGACGCAGGATCTGGAGAGTTGTATGGGGAGGCAGCTTCTGTCGGTCCTTGATCGTGTTAGCGATGGGGAAGATGAAGGCGCGATTCGTGCCAGTTGCGTCCTCCACCTTCTGGATAGCGGCCTCGACGGTGGTCTCCTCGGGGAGCAGGTCCACCTTGGTCAGGACGACGAAGTACGGCAAGTGCTTCGCGGCCAAGTTCTTGGCGATGGTGGCGAGGCAGTGGAGCGCGTTCGTCTCATTGAGGAGATTGGCCCCGAAAACAAGCAGTACCGTGTCCTGCGGCTCCTGCTCGATCTCGCCCTGGCGCCTGCTCGCTTCGTGGGGCACTTGTAGGTGCTTGCTGGGGAACACCCCGACGTAGATGTTCCCCACCTCCTCGGCGATCTCCTCCATCGTCCGGGACTCGGCGGCGTCGTAGGTGATGCCCTTGACGTCCTGGCTCACCACCCGGATCTCCTGACCCGGGAGGCTGGTCGTATACGAGTCCTGGCACACCCAATGAGTGCCGTGGTGGTTGCCCGCGCCCATGTGGGGCGGTACGAGGACCTCCTCGTCTTGCAGCGCAGCCTCCAGGCTGGCCTGCAGTAGCTCAACACTGTTAGCCACTCCACCGAGAGTAAAATGAGCAGTTCGCAGAGGTGGAGTACTCACAGCTAAGGTCGTCTTGCCCACTTTGCTGGGACCCACGTTGGTGATGCGGAGTTCCGTTCGACCGTACTTCTCCCCTAGCTTCTTGATGTAGGCCAGCTCCGCAGCGATTTGTGCAGCTATCGATTCGCATTCAGGCTCTTGGTCGCGCTCTGCAGCACCGGTCGAGGGCCTGTCGGCGGGATCCTGCTCCTCCTGTGCAAGAACTTGCTGCATTGTGTTGGGTAGGGGTCGGGCTGATGTTGGTGGTAAAAGTTCAAATGACGGTTCGCGCATTTTATGGCCAGTTCGACCGAATACGCCGCCGCCTACGTGGCCGGGTGTTGGAGTGCGATTGGTCCATTTCGACCAAAATTGTTGCTCCGTCGACAAAGAGTTCCCTCCACGTCCCGCCGAACTGAGTACTAAGCTCCATTTCGTCACTTCAATCCGCAAGCAGTCACCTACACACCTCTCTTCCTACAAACATGCGCACAGGCATCCTTGGCGACAGCACATCCCTCGAAAGGCTGGTCGGCGTGCCAAAGCAGTTGCAGGTCTTGCGACACGACGGGCACATCAACTGGGTCGAGACCGCTGCGATGGCAGTAGCTGTGGGGGGACACCACCGCCATGGCGCCGTTTACACGTCCACCTTGCTTGACAACCACAGAGAGCTTCTACGCGCGGCTTCGGGGCCGGATTCGACCGAGGAAGGAGACCACCTGGACTTGGACCTCATCGTCTTCAGCCTCGCTGCCGCCGACAGGTGCTCGCTGGAGGACCGCAACTTCAAGGCCGCCTTCCAGTGGGCCGACGAGTACTTCCGAGCCCGCAATAAACCCGCGCAGGTAGGTGTGCTGCTGGTCGATTATGCAGTCAACAAGCCCTCCGGACCGGCGCGGGACGACGACAGGATCATCGGCATCGTTGCCGGCGATCCCTACCTGGAGGCCCTCATGCGCGCCCGTCGCATTGTGCGGTGGAACGCCACCACACCGGCCCTGGACGACCACGATCATCACGAGGGGCTACCCGACCTGTCGGACGATCTGGTGCGAGTGTTGGACGACTTCTGCCGAAGGCCGATAGTATCACTTCAGGCGGCGTCGGGGTCACCACTCCGCCGCGGCAGCAGTGGCGCCAGGGCAGGCGGCGATCGGTTCGTCAACGGACTGCTCGTGTGCTTGCTTGCGGTGCTGGTGGCCCTGCTCGTGCTCCACTTGTCACCCTCATTTCAGGCCCTGGCCGCCGGCGCGTTGCTCCCCGAGAGCGCGGCCGAGCTGACCCAGCTGAGGCTCGAGCACGGCAAGTGCGAGGCCTTGACGATCAGGCTGCAGAAGGACAACGAGCTCTTGAAGGAGATCAACGTCCGGCAGAAGAAGCACAACGACGATCTGACGAAGGACGTGACGGACCTGAAGCACCGCAACACCATCCTGCAGGCCCAAGTCGAGAAGTTGACCGCGGCCCAGCTGGCCGCCAACCAGACGCTGAACGACCGGACTCTGGTCATCAGCTCTCTGTGCCAGGGGTGCTGCCAGGGCCAAACCACCGTCGGCGGGTCCATGTGCCGTCTGTGCTCTGCGTCAGCAGCTTAAATAAAGGTGTTACGTTAAAACGAGGCCTCGGGGCCAGCTTCTTCTGATTGCATTTAGGGTGGAGGAGAAGGAACAGCAAAATAAAACAATCATTGCAAAGAGAAGGAATGCCGTCTTGGCAAGGCGTGCCATCGGCGAGTGGCCATCGCCCAGAGCGGCGCGACGAAAGGCCACAAGGCAAAGGCCACGAGTAGCGCCAACACCGTCGCGTTGAGCCCCACCAGCAGCGCCATCAGCGATGACGCATACCTGCCACGCCCAAAGCCCAGCGTCATCACCAACGTACACGACTCACGCAACACGCAACACGACACGGGCGCACGTACGAGTCAACTGTCACGAGGATGTCGCCGTAGTCATTGCCCGCCACCGACACTTGCTCGATCGTGGCCGACTCGAGCTGGTTCATCCCGTGCCACACGCCCTGCACGGCGAACGTGAACGCCGCCGTGCCCAGCGCCAGCTCCTCGAGCCGGTTGTCGCGCGCCCGCTTGAACGGAGCCAGCCAGTGCTGCACGGCGAGCGAGCCCACCAGCACCAGCTCGAGGAAGCCCGAACGCGCCAGGTTGAAATCCGGCACGAAACCGACCATCAGGCCCACAAACACCCGACGCAGGGTCACGCTGAGCTCGAACCAGTGCATGGAGGGCCGGTAGCAGGCCACCAGCGGTCCGGCCACCGCCATCGCGCGCTGCTCGTCGTGGTCGCGGCCGTCGTCGAGGCTGTCACCGGTGGTGGCTCGGCGCCGAAAGGCGAAGAGAATAGCCGCAAAGGCGACAGGAATGCCGCACATGAGCACGCCGAGCGAGACGAACCCCATGATCTGCATGGTGCCCCACTCAGCTTCCCTGCAACGTCAGGAGTGTGACACGTAAGCCATCATAGTAGGATTCATCGGCCCAGCAGAGGTGGGGGGTACCGATTGCAGCGCAGCCAGGGCACGGTATTCATCCAGCGGCGGGAGGTGCGCAGCTCCTGGGTGCAGTTGAAGACGTCGGTGGTCCGCACGCTGAGCTCGAGCACCAGCCAGTACGCCACCCACAGCCATGCGCGCACTCCGCTCTCCCACGGCCGCGCTCGATACTCGGTTGCGCCTCGATCGCCGTCCGCTGGGATCGGTAGCAGGTTGACGGCGCCCGCTGGTGGCACGATGAGCGCCATCGGCTGCTGCCCGGTCCCGCTCCTCGTCACCGCCACCGACGCCCGTGGGCCGCTGAGGCCGTGGGCACTGTCTGGTCGCCGCGCAGCCCACCGCCACCAGGCCGTGCGCACGGCCACGACGGCCCCGATCACCACCGACGCGGCCGGCACGAGGGCCAGCACGGCGACCAGGTTTGCGACGGGATCGCTCATCCAGTGTAGCAGACACTCGATGCCTGTACCGGCCACGCTCGCGTTGGCCACGCCCAGCAGGCGCATGCCGCCGGTCTGCGCCCATTCCGGCCAGCCGGAGTTGACCGTCGCGGTGGTCTGGGCGAACATGAGGGCCACCTTGGTTGCGCCGCTATCGCCCACCTCGCCCGCAGCGCGCCGCAAGGCCGCGAAGAAGGGCCGCCGGGGCCACACGCACGATGCCACGGCCAGTCCTACCACCACCGTGATCACCGCCGCCAGCAGGCTCGTGACCGTGATTGTGACATCATCCCGGCACGCTATGCACCGGCGCTGCGATGCAAAGTAGCACGAATGCGCGGCTCCCTCAGGCGCCGGGCACTGACAGCGCGAGCAGAGCCTCCCTATGCCCAGAGCAACAGGTGAACCGGTGTGATGGGGCAAAAAAAAATGGGAGGTTTGTGCATACCCGTGGTGCCGGGAGCGCAGAGCTGGCAACCGTAAGATAGCTGTTTGGAGTTCCATGGAGCGGAGCAGCTGTTGTCGGGGTTGCACACGCTGTCGCTCCCAAGGCCGTAATCTGGACACGGCAGCGCGGCTGTCCACTCACCTGGCCAACACACACGACGCACCCGGTTAGGTTGTCTGGTGTCACCACGGCGAGCATCAAAAGAACAGTACCAGCGTTGAACACGGGAAAGAAGCCCTGGGGCCACGCCACACTGCGGCCCTTGGTAGAGTTGCAGACCATGTGCGGCGGACACGGCTTGCAGCCATGCGGGGGAATGCCCACGAAGCCCGGAGAGCAGCGGCACTGGTCGTAGCCGAAGAACTCTATCGACGTGATCACCTACGGTACAGCCACATGAAATTGAGCACAAGCTGCAGCCTACAGCTTGCAGTGCTGCTCAAGGCGTGTGATGGGTCGGGCGCGACAGGGGGTTGCCAAAGGGGGTGGCGCTTGCATAGGTACCTTGAAGGAGAAGGGAGCGACCGTTACGGGGTCGGGACAGGCGAACATGCGCCCGTCCCTCGCGCCCAACTCGCCGAAGTTGAGACCGAGCCACGTCACCACTTTGCCCTCCGCCGACATGGCCGACATACGCGTGTTCCCTGGGATAATTGCACATTGAGCTCGCTCCAATATCAGCGCTGTGATGTAGTACACGCGTACCTGCCAAGGAGAGATAGGCCAGGTTGGGCATGGCCTGTATAGTGTCATCAGGGATGCTCCCATTTATCATCACGTTGTTGCTGATGTCCACGATCGATAGGAGCGATCTGGTCCCTCGCTGGCCGTGCACGACAGACACACCAAATATTTCAGCCTACATTGCATTGGGGCCAACGTTGAGTAAACCTACGAACGCACCACGAACTCGGGAAACGGGCCTTCGAGGTGGTTGTTGCCGAGGAGCAGGATCTGCAGCGAGGAGCTGTTGGTGATCGCCTGGGGTAGAGGGCCGCTCAGGTTGTTGTGCAACAGCACCAGCTTGCTGAGAGCGCTGTTGCCGACGAGCTTCTCCGGTATCGGACCTGCGGCGAGTGTCTCTTAGACCATTCGATCATGGTTGTGCGGCGCCGCCCGTACCGGTGAATTGGTTGTGCCCCAGGTCGATGGTCACCACCGAAACGCCCCAGAAAGAGGTGATGTCCCACTCCGACGGCAAGGCGCCCGAGAGTTGATTGTTCGACAAGTCCTAGTATAATCCGCTCCCGTGAGTCAGTTACGAATAAGTTGATGTGTCGTGCGTGCGTGCGATGCGTTCCGCACCAGGTTCCAAAGGACTGTGGATGAAACGCTGGGCATGGTCCCATGGAACCGGTTGCTAGAGAGGTCGATCGTGCTGGCCCGGCCCAGGCGCAGGAGGCACGGAGGAATCGCGCCGGTCAAGTTATTGCGCGCCAGCTCTAGTATGCTGATGGGGATATCACCTGCAGCACCCGCCCGCCTTGTCAGATTGATGAGCCATGTGGTGCGCGAGTGCTCGACTCAGACGTACACCACTCCTCGGGCAATGGCCCGGTGAAGTTGTTGCCGCTGAGGGTGATCTCGTTAAAGCCGCTGAAGTCGGCGCCAAAGGCCGGCAGCGGGCCGCTGAGGTGGTTGTTAGAGAGGATGAGCGTGGACAGGCTGCAGAAGCGCGACCACGAGGCCGGCAAGCTGCCTGTGAGATTGTTGTTGTCGAGGTAGATGCCGTAGAGCGTCGGAGTGAAAGGCGTGCACTGGACGCCCAGCCAATAACACGCGTCACCTGCTCAAGTTTATTTATTATTGAAAAAAATAACAAAAATAAAGCGAAAAGATAAAATGCAGATGATTAAAGGGGAAAGAGGTACCACCAGAGAGCCACTCACTGTAGCCGGTGCCCCTGCTGTACCACCAGGACCCGCCAGTTGCGTGGTAGAACTCCTCAAGCAGGCCCCGCACATCGCCTGTGGCGCGGTCCCATTAACTTAAGTTCGGAGTTGAAAGGAGGGGAGGGTACTGGAGTTGAGGGTGCAGGCGGCAGCTTGGCCCAGCGGTAGCGTGAAGAGGGGGTAAGAAGAAGATGATGCAAAGGATGGAGTAATGAAAATAACAACAGAGGCGCAGGCAAAGAGAGTCCACGCCATGGTGTTCCCTCACATGTGCTCACTGTTGCTGGCGACAATAACAGTGGTTGTTATGGCTATCAGCAAAATTATTAAAAGTTGAGTGTTGGCTAAATTGTTTTCTTTCAGAGAATTTAACTAGGGACCCTCAGTGAGTGCATCAACGCAAAGCTAGCCATAGGCGTCTTGGTGGTGTTTTGTGGTTGTACTTTTGCTTCGTGTTGTGCCTGTTTGGATGATGGGTCCCCGCGGGTTCGAACCCCAAAGGTGTCGGCTCGAAACGTGGTGGCTAGACATTGCCCAGCATGACGTGGGGGTCGTCCTTGAGCGAGAGAGCGTAGTAGTACTCGCGACAGTAGACCGTCGCCAGAAGCGGCACGCCCAGAATAAGTCCAAACCAGAAGAAGAAGTTGCCCGCGCGCCTGCATGCATGGACACGCATAGAGTAGAGCATTATTTGATGGGCTCTGCCGAAGAACCACCGCTGGTTGAGCACCATGAGTGAAGAGTGCTGACGTCACGTACGTGTTTTTGAGCCGGCGCCCGAGGTAGATGAGCGGCAGCTGGCCCATCTGCAGGAGGAAGAGATAGGGCCGCACCATCCGGAAAATGACGGCAAAGACCGTTTCGTGCAACTGCACAACAGAGGAAGAGAGAAGTGAGGTTGACTGGACTTCAATAATGAGTGACTACTACGACGATACGTACTACGGCGGACAAGAGGAAGGTGATGAAGGTGGCACGCAAGCGCGATGTCTTGTAGGTGTTGATCGACTCCAGGTAGACGTGACGCAGCAACCACTCGTGCACTGGCTTGTTCCATTTGCGGGCGTACTAGTGGCATAGCACACACACACACACACACGAGAGAGAGATAGAGAGAGAGAAGGTAAGCAAGGCATCGTATGATGGTGCGGGAGGGAAAGCGTTACCTCGTCCCACGTAGTGCTGTTCCACCAGTCGTCGTAGAAGCGACGATCGGCAAAGCAGAGGACCTCGGCGATGCCGTTAAGAATCAGCTCGAACATAATGTAGAATATCATGATGTGGCAGAACAGCAACGGGGTGATCAACGCCGCGACCGTCTCTACGGCCGACATCACCGGGGCTCTATTACAACGTGAAGTGAGTGTCGTGAGATCGCACGTCTGCGTACAACAAACGAAGAAAGCGCATACCGCAGCAGGACGGCAGTGATGTGCTGGTCGATGACGATGTGCAGAACGGAAAAGACACCCACCGCGGCGAGGCACTTCTCCATCACATATCCCCACCTGCAAACGATGTTGTAAGCCTGCTTGGTTCCATTCGTTCATAGCCAAGAAAACCGTTGGCGAACTCGAACGAACCTGACGCGCTCGGTGCGCGGGTAGTTGAGCTCGTAGACGAGGGTGGGCGCGCAGAGGAAGTAGAAGAAGTTCCAGAACGTGACGTTGTGGGGGTATGCCACCATCCCCTCCTTCCTGGTCGCAGCATCAGTCTCGCCGTTCTCCTTCTACAACAGCCATTGGCACAAGAGGTTAGTCACACACACCATGCGCGACTGTGGTCGTTGGGTGTAGCGAACCTGCACACTGGTGCCGGTGGCCTTGGCCGGCTTCCGGCTCTTGACGTCGGCGGCGGCGGCCAGTGCGAATTCGGCGTTGGTGACGAGGTACGAGTGCATCTTCATGACGAGCACGATCATGTGGAGGAGGAAGGTGCCCATCGGCACCACCGGCCACTCCGAGGCGACCACGAGCAGGTAGAGCGTAGTGAGGAAGATCGTGGTCTGCAGCGTATGCTGCACCACGAAGCGCACCCACAGCGGCGGCGGCGGCCCTGCCGGTCGCTGTCGTCGTCGGGCGGCCGTCCACCTGACCCACGCCCACTCGAGGGCGAACGCAGAGAAGGGCGCGGCGCCCAGCGCGCACCAGGCGGGCAGCATGTCGAGCGGGATGAGGCGTACGAGGGACCGGAGCCCGACCAGGGTGCCGTGGCGTAGGAAGAAGCTCACGTTGGTGCTGATGATGTAGAAGGCGGCCATCATGGCCACCAGGTTGAAGAAGCCTCGAAACTCGGACTGCTGCAGGGGCGACGCCACGGCTGGATCGAGGTAGGAGGGTCGCGGCTCGAATCTGCTCTTGCTCGGCCCAGAAGGTCGCGAAGATGGATGGGAAGAATCTTCAGATGAAGATGATGCAGATGCATCTCGGTGTGATCGTGGCGCTGTCTCTTTGCCCTTCATCGCAAAAAATCGAGTCGAGACCTTGCGGGCCCAATGGATGGATGGAAGAAGCGTTGGACGTTGAATGTATCAAAGATGCAAGTCAAGCGCTGGTCTGGCCTACGTAGCAGTGTTGTCAGTGCCCACCGTGAACGCGCGTCTGCCCGACTGGCCGTGCTTGCAAGCACCTGTCAAGCGTACCACCACCGGGCTTTTTCCTCTTTCCCTTTTCGTC
>CDFN01052810.1:0-10011 GCA_000826445.1 Acanthamoeba quina | reverse complement strand
TGCTCGATTTGTCGTGGGCACACACCTTGTCGAACTCGTCGATGCAGCAGAGACCGCGATCGGACAGGACGAGGGCGCCGGACTCGAGGACGGTCTGGCGGGTGTCGGGATCGCGCGTGATGTAGGCCGTGAGACCGACTGCGGACGAGCCCTTGCCCGACGTGTAGATGCCGCGCGGGGCCAGCCTGTGCACCGAACTCAGCAGCTGCGACTTCGACGTACCTGGTTGGCATTCCCCCGAAGCGAGAACAGTTCAGGTTCATCACCCCCCGACTTCGATTGTCCGACCGACCAACAAAGGAGGTGGCCGGCGTACCAGGGTCGCCGCACAGCAGGATGTTGATTTCACCGCGGCAGCGAGGGGCGCCACCGCCCTTGAAGCGCTTGCCGGTGCCGCCAAAGAGCTGCAGCAGCATTCCCTTCTTGATGTCGTCCAGCCCCCAAATGCCAGGCGCTGCGACGTAGAGAGCGAGAGAGAGATTCAGGCTTGTGGTGACGACAATCGGAGGTCGTAAAAGCACACAACACGACACGACACACACGAAGAGCGGAGAGAGAGGCTTACCGACGGATCGGGCGAGGAGTTCGTAGATGTCGGGGCGCGTGGCCAGCTCTTCGATCTTTCGCTTCTTTTCCTCCAAGTGCGCCGCCACCGTGGTGCCCTCCTCGACGACCGGCGCGCTCGCCGTGGACTGCGAAAGCGAGGGCTGCGAGGGCTCCGACCACCCCGGCTGCTGGCTGGCGGACTGGCTATCGCTGGTGATGCCGCTGTCCACCTCGCCCATGGCCTCCTCGTCGCCCACGCCCAGCGTGTTCGTCTCCTCCTTCTTGTAGTGCAGCACGTCCACGTCTGAAACACAACCGCATGGCTTCAGCTACAGCTTCGAGCACGAGCCTCCACACAAAGCGAAGTAGCGAGTAGCAGGCTAGGTACGTACATGTGCGGTAGATGGCGTGCGTGGTGCGCTGGAAGGAGTTGGGCCGGACGGGCGAGGCGCGGTAGATGCCGGTGACGACGACGCGGTCGCCCGGCTTGGCGACGTCGACGAGCGTGTCGTAGGCGTAGATGGAGACGGTGGCGGGGGTCTCGCCGTCGGGTATGGACTCGGGGGTCTCCTGGAGCTTGTTGACCTGCTTGTCGGCGAACCAGCAGCGGTTGTGGATGAGCTCCATGGCGCCGCGCGTGTTGCAGTTCTCGCAGATGGCCGGCTCGGCGATGCGGCCGCGATCGATCTGCACGCGCATCTCGGCCGCGCAGGCGCCGCAGCGGAAGAAGCCCTCCTTGAGGTCGGGCAGCACGGCGCCGGTGCGCGTGATCATGCCCTTGACCGCGATGAGCTTGTCGAGGTCGGTCGGGTTGAGGTCCCGCATCGACTTGAGGTCCATCAGGTTGAACGTGCGCACCTGCACCTGCAGCACGGTGCCCTCTTGCATGTCTCCCCTGCGTATCGTCGTTATTAGTTCACATCAACGGCTCGAGTAAGAAGCTGGCACGAAGTAGTAGGTGGCGTACCGCCGGGCCAGCTCCTCGTTGACGAGCTCTTGCACGACCGAGTCGAAGAGCGGCACGACTTCGGTCGGGTAGTTGACCAGGTTGTCGTAGAGGTCGGGGCTGTGGGAGTGGAGGTGCTCGCAGTCGATGTTGATGTAGCCCACCTGTGTGTCAACGACGCGGCGCAGCAGGCCAAGGTAGAGCGGCTCGGATTCGCCCATTTCGCAATAGCTGCTGAAGAAATCGCTAAAATCCTCTTGAATCTTGACGATGTTGATGTTGGTGCCCCACACCACCAGGTCGGCCGACGGCTGGGCGCCCATGACGAAGGTTCCGCCGTCTTGACCCCTTGCCGCGAAACCTACCAAGCCCGATTGTCCATTTTAAAGTTCAACAAAGGAGAATTCCAGGTTTCGAAATCTCGTACCATTCTCGTCGCCGAGCATCATGTGATTGGAGGTGGCCTCTCCCTCATAGCCGAGAAGGGTGTCATCCTCGTCCATTTCGAGACTGCTTTGTGTTCGGCTGATTTGTGATCGAATGTGAATTGGCGCCAAAGCGTTTTGGCGCCAAAACGCAAATGGTAAAAATTAAAAAAGAAAATGTGCTGCCGTGGAAACAGAGAGGTAGAAGAAGGTGGTGTGTAGAAGAAGGGCAACAGAAATATAATAACGGGCGGGGGTGATCGGGGCGGCGGCTACTAGTAGTCGAATAGCAGGCCGATCGCTGACGCGGCGCGGCGGCGCACATCGGCCTCCTTCTGCTTGAGTAGCCCGACGAGGGCCTGGGTGATGAGGCCCACGTTGAGGGTGGTGCGCTTGTGGGGCGGCAGCTGGCCCAGGAGCGAGCCGACGAACGAGGCGGCGCTGCCGCGGATCGGGGTCCAGTTGGACTGGAAGTGCTCGATGCTGGTCATGACGTAGTAGTTCATGCGCTCGGGGTAGTACTCGATCAGCAGCTTGGCAAAGTCAGTCAAAAAGTCGTCGAAGGTGAAGTAGGCGCCCGGCGCGAGCTGCTCGTCGAGGAACGCGTTGAGCGGCTCGGCGCGCATGAGCGGGCCGAAGCGGCGCAGGGCCTTCTTGCAGGCCTCCTGCACGTCGGCGTTGGTGTCGTTGATGTGGAGCGTCACGGCGGGCAGGTTCATGTGGATCTGCTCGAAGAACGGGTCGACGGCCAGCTCGTCCTGCCCGAACCGCGACAGGGTGCCGAACAGGGTGAACGACGCCGCGCGCATCTCGTCGCCCGACTTCTCAAAGGCCGGCTTGATGCGGTGGCACAGGTTGATGAGCGTGGGCGCGACGCGCGACTCGTCGACGAGCTCGAACACCTTGGAGAGGCCGTTCATGGACTCCATGGCCAGCACCTCGTCGGCGTTGTCGATGTAGGACACGAGCGCGTCCAGGATCGTGGTGGCGTACTTGTCCACCATGTGCTTGCCCGCCGACACGATGTTGCCCAGGCCGCGCAGCGAGTAGATCTTGATGTTGGCGTCGGCCAGCGACAGCAGCAGCGCGTTCACCAGCTGGTGCAGCAGCTCCCCATTACCCGCCGTGTGGTTCACCAACTAACCACCACCACCGCCACCATGATGTGCGCACACACGACACGACACACGACACACGCATGACACGACACACGCGCGTTAGCCGAAACCCATTGAGCGGTGGTGTTAAGGTCAGGTGTACCTCGGCGAGGGTGCAGGCGGCGACGATGCGGTGGCCGGGGTAGTTGCCCTTCATGAAGGGGAGGAGGAAGCGGTAGAGCGGGGCGACGTGTTCGGGGTGCTCGCGGCCGACGATGGCGGAGATCTCGGTGATGACGTCGGTGTACTTGGCGCCGTCGAGGCGCGACCAGGCGTCCTTGGCCTTGACGGCCTCCTGCAGGGCCTCCTCCTTGGCGCACTCGAGGAAGCTCTTGAAGGCCTCGGTGATGACCTTGAGCGCGTCGGACTGGCCCTGCGAGGTGCCCACGCGCAGCAGGAGCGAGCCGAAGATGAGCGCGTAGTGCTCCTCGACCACGCCCGCCATCTCGTCGGTCTGCATCACCTCGCCCAGCGCGGCCGTGGCCGACAGCACGAGCGGGCGCGCGGTGTGCTTCTTGTCCTTGCCCTGGCCCTTCTCGTCGTAGAGCAGGCCGTAGTTGAGCAGCTGCAGGAGGTGGTTGACGAGGTCCATGACCAGCGTGCTGTCCTTGGCGATGACCTGGAAGGACTTGACCACCTGCGGCGGGTGGGGCACCGGCACGGCGAGCAGCTCGTTCATGACCTGCAGGCGGTGGTGCAGCGCCAGGTTGCGCACGGCGTGCAGTGTGGCGTTGAGGGTCTGGTCCACACTGATCTTCTTCATCTCCTCGATCAGCAGGCCCAGCACTGGACGCGCGTTTCGATTTCACCGCCAATCAACCAACGTCGACGTCAGCCTCTGAAAAAGCGAAAGCGAAAACGAAGAAAACGAAAACGAAGAAAACGAAAAGCGAAAGCGAAAGCGAAAAATGTACCTTCGGGCACGCGGTCCTTGAGCTCCTCGCCGCGGTTCTTGATGAGGCCGTTGAGTACGACGCAGGTGCCGAGGGCGGAGGGCAGCTGGGAGTCGGTGAGCCCGGCCAGGATGCTCTTGAGCAGCAGCGGGAGCTCCTCGGGAGCCACCATGTGGGCGAGGATGCCGGCCAGCTCTTGCATGACCTTGTACTGGTCGTTCATCTCCGTCGACGCGATCTGCTCGCGCAGGGCGTTGAGCGGTCGCAGCACCGAGGGCGGCACCATGTTGTAGCCCTCCTCGTCCTCCTGGCTCGTGCGCAGCATGTTGTCGATATCTACAACATATATATTCCCAAGTTAGTTAACATGTGTGCGCCGTGTGTCGTGTGTGTGGTGTGTCGTGCGTGAAGGACGTCGTACAGAGGGCGATGCCGACGGCCTCGAGGGCGCGCTGGCGAACGGCGACGACGGGGTCGGTGCAGCGCGGGATGATGAAGGCCAGGCAGGCGCCGAGGCCCTCGAAGTGCTTCTCCTTCTTGGGCCCCGTCTGCGCGGTCTTGTACTCCACGTACTTCTTCAGCAGGTACAGCACCGCGTTCACCGCGCGCTCCCGCACCGCGCCGTCCGGCTTGCACGAATACGTGCGCAGCACCTGCGCGTGTCGTGTCGTGTCGTGCCATGTTGGTGTCGTGTAAGAGCGCAGGAAAGGTCACGAAGAGAGGGGGGATGGCTGGAGGTTACGTTGAAGATGCGGGTGAGGGCGGCGATGGAGGTGTCCATGAAGAGGGTGGCGGCGAGGGACTCGTAGAGGGTCTGGAGGACGGTCTGCAGGCCCTTCTCGTGCTCCTGGGCCCGCTTCTTGGCCCTCTCGTCCGCCGCCTCCTTCTCCTTGCCCTTGGCCTTCTCCTCCTGTCCAACAGCCAAGTCGACCGCGCACCCGTCAATATAACACTGCCTCCGTGTGTGTGTGTGTGCGTGTGCGTGTGCGTGTGCGTGTGTGGCGTGTGGCGTGTGGCGTGTGTGGCGAAAAGGCGTACCTTGCCGGGAGGAACGCTGCTGAGATCGAGGAAGGCGCAGGTACGCGTCGCCAGGTCGCTCTGCAGCTTGTCAGGAATGCTGGGCTCCAGGAAACTGCCAGAGATCAAGCGCAAACACACACGCACGTTTGTCAGTTGATGTCGCCGTGTGCGGTGGTGCGTGTGCGTGTGGCACGCAACACACGACAGGGCAGGGATCGGGTGGGGTACGTGTAGGTGGCGATGGCGTTGAGGCCGGCAATGCGGACGGCGTGGGGCACGCCGTGTTCGTCCTTGCGGGGCGACGAGGACTTCTTGGCGTCGACCGTGGGGGCCACGTATTCGAGGAGGATGCCCAGCAGCTCGTCCCTCTGGCGCAGCACGTAGGGCGCGCCCAGGTGGGTCGGGTGCATGGCCTTGCCGATCAGGTCCAACGCCTTGATCGCCACCTGTGTGTGTGCAACCGAGAAAAAGAAAGAAAAGAAAGAAGAAATAGTCAGAAGAATGATCGGCATGTGAGGCGGGCAGCGGCAGCGGCAGGAATGTCAAGTACGGTCTTGCGTTCGGGCGTCTTGACGGCGGGGAGGTGGAGCTTGATGTTGTTGAGGATGTGCACGTCGATGCGGGTGGTGATGAGAGACGGCGTGGCGTAGGCCGCGATGTATCCGAACGCCAGGAAACACGTGTCCACCGTACCCTTGGCCGCCGACTGTCACGTACACAAATGTGGTGTGAGCACACACACGACACGCAACACACGACACGCGCGCGGACAACGCACCTCCTGAGGCTTGGAGCCGCCCAGCAGGCCGCTGAGGAAGCCGCCGGAGGACTCCTTCTTCTCGGGTCCGCTGAGGAATGCGTTGACCTTCTGGAGCACGATGTCCAGGTGCGACGCCGCGCAGTAGCCAAAGGCCTGCGCGCAACCCTGTCGCTCGTTCTCGTTGCCGTGCTGAAATGATAATAAAAACAATCAATTAACCAAAAAAGACGACGGAATGCTTCGCAAAGGAATTTGTGGGTGAGGAATGTTGGGGGGAGGCAGACCTGGCAGATGGCGAACATGTCCTGGAGCTTGGTGTGGATGTAGTCCTTCTTGGTGAGCTTCTGCAGGACCAGGCCGAGCTGCTTGAAGCACGATCGCTTGAGCTCGCTGTCGGTCGCGTAGACCGCCAGGTGCTTCGCGTAGTTGTCGCCCAACTGCAGCGTCCACTCCTCCGAGTCCACCACCTGCCCCCCGAAAACCACAACTCAGTGAACCGCACGACACGCACGACACGCACCACGCACACAACGAGGCACACAACACAGTCGACATAAAATTTACCTTGATGGTTTCGGCGAGGAGGCGGAGGACGAGCTCGTCCCAGGAGTTGGAGTTCCAGCCGTCGGGCGACTCGGAGTTGGTCTGGAGGTACTGGGCGAGCTTGGGCACGGCGTGGTCCCACATGTGGGCGATGTTGGGGTGGAGGGCGGGGCCGAGCGCGAGCAGGGCCTGCAGGATGTGGAGGCCCAGCCGACCGCGGCGCAGCGGCACCGACAGCATCACCATCAACCGCGCGATGATCTCCGGCGGCTTCGGCAGATTCACCAATCGCTGTTACACACACGATCAGACACTGTATTAGCAACACACGGCACACGGCACACGGCACACGGCACACGACACACGGCACACGACACACACAACACTGTGGGGCCGATCAACGTACGTCAAAGTCGATGATGTAGTCGGGGGCCTGTGTGGAACGCTTGAGGGCGGCGAGGTGCGCGACGCACTTGGCGAGGATGGCCATGGCGGGCGTGTTCTGCTGGGGCAGGAGCATCTCGAGCAGGAACGGCCACAGCACGTCGACCATGCACGGGATGGTGGTGGTGAGCAGGTTGAGCACGTTGTCGCACATGTTGCGCAGCTCCTCGGGCGAGTCCTCCTCCTCCTCGCCGGGCGTGGCCTTGGCCTTCTTGGCCGCCTGCGCGCGGTCCACCTTGGTCTCCGTGTCCGTCAGCGCGCACTGCGCCACAATGAACTCGATTGCCACGTGGCCGCCCTGCAGACGTGACACGTGTGATGATGACGTCAGCATGACTTCACCACGCCCTTGGTGTGGTGGTGGTGCGGGGTGCGTGCCTCTTCGGCGAGGTAGTTGTGGCCGGCCATGGCGATGATGAGCTGGGCCAGCGTCTTCCGCACTTCAAGCGACGTCTCCGTGCGGGCGATGGGCTGAATGCCGGACACCACCAGGCCCCGCCTGTCCTCCAGTTGCGCACCCAAACGCGTAACCAAATGCTGTTGTTCACGCAACACGACACACACACGACACGCACACGACACACACGACACACACACGACACCATTGTGCGTCAGTGTGTGCGAAAAGACTGGAAAAAAAAAGCGGGCGCGTTACCTTGAGAATGAGGAGCGTGGCGGTTCGCTGCTTGACGGTCTTGGAGATGCGGATGTCGAGGCGACCGAGAAGGAAGGTGATGACGTCATCGGGGAACCGGCGGCCCATGATGTCGAAGCAGCGCATCAGCTCGTTGTGGTTCTTGATCGACGTGGGCTCGGCCTCGGGCGGCACGCACGCCAGAGCGTGCAGCGCCGTCAACAGGTTGTTGATGTGCGGATACAGCACCTGATGAGAAAAGAAAAAATGTTAACTAATTCATGTTAACTAATAATATAACATGAATTATTCTGGATTTACTTGTATAATTGACATTCTTTCAAAAATAAATTGAAAATAAAATAAATGGATAAAAAAGTGTACCTGGGAGTCGTCGCGGATGGAGACGTCGAGGAGCTGGCAGAGGCCCATGGTGATGGGGAGGTGGTTGGCGTCCCGCTTGTAGAGGGCCAGCATGGCCGTGAGGATGCGGGGCAGCTGCGTCTCGAACTGCTGCGGCGTGAGGATCGAGCACATGGAGCCCACGGCTTGAATCGTCGCCGCGCGGACCTGCAGGAGCGGGTACCCGAGCGCCGGGCAACATCAACCGTGGCGTCAGCTACGCCGTTAAGAACAAACATTTGAACAAAAACATTATTCAGGGTACCTTGGACTCCTTGGAGGGCAGCCAGTTTGTGAAAATGATTTCATAGGCCGGGAAGATCTCACCCGAGAATCCCTGCACGGTGATCGACTTGTCCTGGGCCTGCACGCGAGAAGTGCGTGTCAGCATGACGTCAGCAAGGCCCATGAATCGGCTGCCAAATAAAATAGTTTCAACTGACCTGGCCGATGTCGGCGACGTAGGTGACGACGGCATCGCAGAACTTCCACATGGAGGTGGCGAACACCCACTTCATGTTGTCCTGCTTGATCGACGCGAGCACCGGCAGCACACGAGCCAGCACCACCTTCAGCTTGGGCACCGCCGCGATGGCTACACACACACACACGTTACACGTCAGCACGAGCTCGACGATGGGCGGGTGGGGGAAGGGAAGGAAATGTTACGATTGGAGGCGGTGAAATCGCCGAGGGTCTTCATGACGAAGTAGTGGGGCAGGGAGCCGGGCGCGAAGCGGGCCAGCAGCTGGTCCATCACCAGATCCGGCCACCGCATGCCCGCCGACACCAGCACCGCCGACGCCGCTCCCTGCCAGTCCGCCATCACCTCCTACGCGCGACCCGAGATGAAGAAAGAACTTGTTAATACGACGCACGATACGACACACAACACACGCACACGACACGCACACACGACACAAGCACACACACGACACGCAGAAGCGTGGTTGGTCGGTGTGGGCACCTTCTCGCGGGTCATGTCGGACATGCAGAGCTCGATCATGGGCGCCGCGAGGTTGTCGTTGATGAGCTCGCGTCGGAGCGAGAGGACGCGCTCCATGATCTGCAGCAGGATGATGCGGTGCTTCTCTTCGCACTACAACCACAACAGCAACACCAGACGAAGAAGAAGAAGTAGTCAGAGTGATGATCGAAGGTTTGCTTACGTCAGCAACAAGTAGGCAAGAGTAGTGTAGCGCAGAGCGTAGAAGAAGAAGAAGAAGAACAGGCACGGACCTTGGCGTTGCGCTTGAGGAAGTCGAGGCACGCGCTGAGGACGAGGTTGGGCTGCTTGCGCCCGATATCGACCAGGGACTCGGTGATCTGACGCCGCACGACTGGCGCTCCGTCGTTGGCGTGCGAGCAGAGCGCGGCCACCATCTCTATTGATTCGAAATAATTTGGCAAATTAATAATGGGCGCTACTCCCATGTAATCCATCGCGAAAAATGAAAGCAGTTGTAATTGATCTCTTGAGGCGTAAAAAAAATAGGGCGGCACCGTCAACGAAGCCACCAGTCTTCATCAAGCAGGACGAAGTAGCAGCGGCCATCTTTGCTTCTACTTGCAAGGCTTGCGCGAGGAGTGAATCCAATCACACTGTTATGTGTGCGATTATGTTTTTAATGTGCAGAAATATTGAATCTCTTGCGAAGTGTTGGCCGCGCCGCAAGGAATAGCGAAATGACGTTCGCCAATTCTCCCCTTATTTCCTCCTCGGTTTTCCTTTTCCTTTTCCTTTGTCTAGTTTCTCTTTTCTTTGTTCTCTCATTTCTCATTCGACCACCTTGTCCCAGTAGCGGACGAGGTCGTACGTGGCGCCTTGGGTGCGGCCGTGGGCGCGGAGGTAGCGGAGGGCCGGGAGACGCAGGACCACGAAGACCATGACCAGCACGAAGGTGACGATCGTGCCCACGTTGAAGAGCAGCATCATCCACACGAGCGCCGCCACGTCCGGCTCGGGATCGAACATCTGGTAGTCTGTTCGCCAAACATCAGTAACATAGCATCGTCATCATTCATCATCGTCGTCCTCATCCTCGCTCGTGATCATCATCAAGCAATGATGAAGAGGAAAGTGGCGCGCGTACTGGGGATGAGATAGGTCCACTCCGACTGGGCGATGTAGGTCACCACCAGCACGAACAGCGAAATGATCTCCAACATCCAATCAAGCTTTTGTCTTTTGGGCGCACACGACACACGACACACAGCACACGCACGCACGCACGCACGCAC
>CDFN01052787.1:0-15117 GCA_000826445.1 Acanthamoeba quina | reverse complement strand
GGTGATTTCGTCGTCGGCGATGGTGACGCCTCCGCGCTTGTTGATCTCGGCGAGGAACCACTTGCGGGCCTTGACGTTGACCAGGCCGCTCACCTGCGACCACGTCAGATTGGACTCCTTGAGCTCGTCCTTGCTCTCCTTCTCCACGTCCTTGCACACCCAGTCCACGAAAGAGCCTTGTTGTTGTTGTTGTTGTTGGGCCACGACGCACAGACGGTTGCGTCAGCCTCGCCAGCCATCACACGAACGTGTTCGCACACAACGTACCAATCTTCTGGAGGTCCAGCGTGGCGTCCTTCTCCTCCTCCGTGTTTCCTCTCCTGCACACTTCCTCCCAGCCCTGCGCGAGGCGAAGAGATCAGGTGAGCTGAGGGCGGAGAGCACACGCTCCACGGAGGAGGGGGGGGGCACAGGTGTACCTGTCGCAGTCTCGGCTCGGTGACGAACATCTCCATGAAGGCTTCGGCGCTGTCCACCACCTCGGGGGCGATATGTACACTCTTCTTGGAGCTGACCATGGTGTGGGTGGGCCCCTTGGTCTTGAACACCAGCTCGCGGAACGTGTCCAACTGCGTGACAACGAAAAAGACCGAGACGTGAGTTCAACCTCTGACCAGAGCTCTGCCGCGCTGGAGTTGTTGCCGATGTCGTGCGATGAAGATGGGGTGGACGAAGTGGTGGGGAGTAGGGGCAAGTACCGGCATAGTCCCGTCGGGGGCGTCAAACCCCACGGGGTACCACACGACGCCCTCTCCCGTGCCGGCGACCCCGAACGTTTCCTTGACCCACGGGTCCTCGGTGTCCACCGCCTCGACTAGCTTGTTCATCTCGTCCACCTGCCGCACGAAACGACGTGTTAGAAGCGCACATGCACACACCACCGCACACGCGCGTTTGAGGAAAAGGCAACGCGACGATGACCCGTCGCGCTGAGCTGCAGAAACGAGAACGGCCAGCGGTGGCGTACCCTGGGGAGGAGCTGCTCCTTATCGCTGAACACGAGAGGGACCTCTTCGGTGACCCAGGGAATCACGATCATCCCCTGTGGCCTCGGCTTCTTGTCGATGTCTGCCATTGTTTGTGTGTGTGTGTGTGTGTGTGTGTGTGTGTGTGTGTGTGTGTGTGTGTGTGTGTGTGTGTGTGTGTGTGTGTGTGTGTGTGTGTGTGTGTGTGTGTGGAACGAGCGCCACGCACGAGCATAAGCTGCCGCGCCGCCGAAGGAGTACAGGCGCGTATGGTGGAGGGGGGTATGGGTCATACTGGCGTTGAGGAGCTCCTCCAGCTTGTCGGGAGAGGTGATGAGCTTGGTCTTGTCGAGCAGGATGGCGAAGACCGCAAAGAGGCGCTTGTCGAGCTTACAGATCGCCGCTCCCTTCATGATGCCTTTCATAGCCAGGTGCAACGCCGGTGTGTGCCAACGTTGTGAGTGAGTGAGTGAGTGAGTGTAAGAGGTGCAAGCGTGCGGCGGTGCAGCGGGAGTGCGGGGTGTGTCACACCTTTGCCGCACCACTCGCCGTAGACGGTGAGGGCGCGATAGCCGCCGTTGCGGCGGTAGAGCGACCTGAAGAAGTTCTTGGCCTCCTTCCCCAGCGCCCAGGCGGCGAAGCCGTGGTGGTCGGCCTCCTTGGTCAGGAAAGTGTTGCGGCTGCCCAATCACGTCGGCCGTGTGAGCACGCGCACGCGCACGCACACGCACCACCGCACACGCAACACGCACGAAACACAAAGAGCGTTCACCTCTGAACGTAGATTTCGTTTCCGCTGTATTGGATGGTGACGGCGACGTTGGTGCCGTGGAGCTTGATCTTGCCCCGGTAGGTCACCGCCTCCTTCTTCTCGATCTGCGCCGTGCGCACGTTGTGGAACAGTCCAATGTCGTACCACGTGTAGAACGTGCCTGTGATCACACCGAATGGTCAAGCCCAGCCAAGACACAGCCGTGTCAGCTGAAAAACACGTTTCGACACACCGCACACACCGCACACGACAAACACACCTTTGGGTCGCTTGGCCTTCTTTTTCTTTTTCTCCTCCTCCTCTGCGCGCGACGAGACGTGGAGGCACGGGTGGTGAGTGGCCCGAACGGGAGGAAAGAGACCCCAAGAGCGAAGCAGTGCCAGGTACCTTTGAGGTATGGGTAGAGGTCGGGCAGGTTCTTAATGAGCCACGGCTTGCACTTGTTGAAGACCTTCTTGCTGTTGAACTCGCAGAACTCGGGCGGCAAGCCGCACACTGCACGAGAAGGGTCAAGATGTAGACAGCGCACTTGTCAACGTTGTTGTGTCACGAGCGGCTGTGCACTGACTCAGGGTACGTACTGGGGCAGTAGAGAATCTGTTGCCCCGACTGAAGGAATTGTACGGACTCCTCCCCCTCATCAACTTCCTCCTCCTCCTCCTCCTCCTCATCCTCTGCGACCTTGCCGGCTGCGCCCTCCTTCTCCATGATTGAATCTCCCAGCTCCATCAGGCCAAGTTAAGTAACTCAATCAAAATCTAGATCCCCTTGCAGATGGACACCCAGAAATTAAAAAGAAAAGAAAATCAGCTCGGCATTCCACGCATTCACTCTCGAAGGTCCCCGAAGAAAAGAAGAAGAAAACAGTTGCGCCAATTAGGTTCGCGGGGTTGGCCGAAAAATCAAACACTCAGATCTTTGATTTGTGGGTGGACGGAAATGTGTTTGTGAAAGAAAAGCGGGTGGCGCTGTCTGGAAGCCGTTGGGAAAAGGTTTTGTGTAGACACCAACGTATTTTTCTATTTTCTTTTGCCCTCGCACCACCCAGCGTATTGCAAAGAGGAGAGCATCTACCGACTGCCCGAGGCCTCGTAGGCTCGATCGAACACTGCCCCAGGCTCTCTCCACCGCCCAACTCGCGCTACATCTCGCGTTCGTTGCTCCACGAGTCGAATCGAGACGCCAGCCTACTCGAGTTCGAGAGAGATAAAATAACCATCCTCTCTAACGAGAAAACAAGGGAAATCAACAAGCGACACAAAATCAATTCACAACTCGCGATAATGTCCGAAACTACTACCCAGGCCCTCGATCTCAACGTCACACCAGCCCCGACTCTTCCGATCGCACCACCGCCCGTGGTGGTCGCGCAGCCGGTTCCCGCGACCGCGGAATCGCCCGTTGTGACTCCCAAGAAGAGGGGCAGGCCGAGGAAGGCCCCCGTGCCCGAAGGCGAGACCCCACCCAAGAGGCGACGCGGCCGCCCGAGGAAATCAGAGACCGAGGCCAAGCTCGCTGCTGAGAATGCGGCGGCCATCGCCGCAGGACTCACGCCTGGTGCCGCACCTGCCGCATCGCCGGCCGGCGAGACGCCCAAGAAGAAGCGAGGCCGTCCGAAGAAGGAGCCCGGATCTGAGGGTCCTCCTAAGAAGCGCGGCAGGCCGAGGAAGGTGAGGGAGGAGGGCGCAGATGCCAAGCCCGCCGACACGACCCCCAAGAAGCGCGGCAGGCCCAGGAAGAATCCCGTGCCCGTCCCCCCTGCTGCTGCTGCTACTGCTACTGCTACTACTGTTGCTGGCGTTCCCACCACGGCCGCGCCCCAGGGCGTTCCCCAGCCTCAGGTGCCCCAAGTACCCCAGATGATTCAGCAACCGGTGCCGGCTCAGCAGGTGCCGATCACGAACGCCCCCGTGGAGGTCCCCATGCCGACGATCATCGCGCCGAATGGCGGCGGTGCCGTCCTCGAGACCAAGGAGAGCTACGCCGTCGGGGAGCCGCGGATGGAATCGAGGAAGCGCCGACGAGCTGCTTCGAAATCGCCCGCTCGTGAGAAGAAGGTCACCAAGGAGGAGCCGGCGAGGAAGAAGCTGAGGGGCAAGAAGGGCAAGAAGGAGGTCGAGGAGGAAGAGAAGAAGAAGGTCGAACTCGATATCGATCGTCTCGACACATACTCACTCGAGCAGCTGCAGACGTTTGCGCGAGAGCTCAAGATCAACATGAAGCTGTACGGTGACCGCAAGGACCGCTACATCTACGCCATCCTGCTCAACCAGCTGAACGCTCTCTCGCTCGACGAGCTCAAGGCCGAGGTGAAGAGGAGGGCCGTCAGCATGGAAGAGTACGGCAACTCCAACAAGCGCCGGATCGACTACATTCACGCCCTCATCGACAAGCGAATGGGCAAGGAAGGCGAGCCCCTCTGGCAGCTGTGGAAGGACATCTACCTCGTCGGCACCGAGTGGGAGAACTACGACTCCGTGTTCGACGTCGACTGGGACTTCGATCACCTCAAGGAAGCCCTCGAGGAGGACGGCGACCTCTACGACGCCGGCTCCAAGCACGCTGTCTACCTCTTCGGTGTCACTGAACGTGCGTGCCCCAACCACCCTTTCTCGCAAGAGATCACAAATCCTGACCGAACCGCGCTTTTGATGTTCACACTGTGCAGCCCAGCTCGTCAAGTTCCGCGAGAAGGACCGCGTGGTGCCCATTCCGGCCATCGTGGCGGTCATCTCCTCTCTGCCCCCTCCCGCCCAGCTCGGCCTCAAGTCTGTGCAGAAGATCGAGGAGGAGTTCGTGCCCATGAAGGAGCTGAAGATGGACTGGGTCCCCTACATTCCCAAGACCGAGTGGAAGTACGTTCTTTTCAGTTCTTTGTGCTTCTTGTTCTTTGCGCGGGCGACTCACAGTTTGCACGCGTCGACACAACAGGACCGACCCCAAGAGCGTTGTCCCTCGCGCGTTCTTCTTGAAGACGCACCAGAGGAGGGAGGGCCTCAAGGACATGTCGGAAGAGGAACTGGCGCAGTACAACTACGCGCTCCCCTACATCTTCTTGCCCCGAGTCCAGGAGGAGCCCAAGAGCGACACTGTCGTCAACGTCGTTACAGAGGTGAACGGCAAGGGCGCGACCTTCGAGTTTGACTGGGCGATGGACGATGTCGACGTACGTAAACCTCTCTCGCGCCACTCTTACGTCGCGCGCGCGCGCACACACACACGACGCGCCGAAAGCAGCTTTTCGCTTTAGACAAGTGAAGCGAAAAGAAAAGATACAAGAGCGCAACAACAACGGTGACCCAAAATGCTTGCTCCTCTTCGGGAGCTCTAGTTTAACTGAGGCTCGAGTCTCCTGTGGGGAATTAAGTGCCATCAAGCACCTACATATACACTGTTTTATGTTTTCTCTCTTCTACGTCTACGCGCCACATGCTAATTCCGCATCAACAACAGGAGATCGCCGCGGACACGCTGAAGGAGAACGACTTGGATCCCGAGAAGGACGAGAAACAGCTCCAGGAGCTGATCAAGGTCATCAAGGACACCGTCAACGCTGAGAAGAAGAGGATCCGAGAGGAGAAGGCCGCCTGGAAGGCCAAGATCGATGGCATCGGTGCCGAGAAGAAGAAGGCCCTCGACGAACTCAAAATCTGGAAGTACTACCCCCAGAACGAGTACCCCGACGTCTCTGGAAACAAGGTACGGACCAGCTTCCTCTTCGGCCTTCGTCCCTCAACGCTCGGTTGGTATGATCTAAACTTTATTGTCTCCGTAGGTGGCGTACGTCAACCGCTACTACGGAAAGGCGGACAAGGTCCTGTAAGGACCTCGAACGGATTCGTGCTTCCCCTGCTCCAGGCAGGGCCAGGGCTAGGAGCGCCCCTCTTCATCTGCTCGAGAAGGAAGGAGAGAGGAGGAGCGAGTGTTTGTCACCATAGGCGTCGCGTGTTTAAAGAGAGAGAGAGAGAGGAGAAGAGCGACTGAGGAGCCTCGCGGAGGAGGAAGCGAGAGAAGGTATACCAACCTTCATCGGCCGCGTCAAGGAGTTCGAGCAGAAGAGCACCCACCTGACGGACACCGGCGACGACGAGGGGTCTGTCAAGATAGACATTGTTCATCACTATTAGCGCACTACAATAACAAACCAAAAACGAAGGTGACGTGCCGTATGACGGTGCCACTAATGACAGGGATGCGAGAGGAAGTAGAGGATGTGCCACCACAAGGCGATTTGGGAAGCCCGAAGGATTCAGAGGAGGCAGAGGAGTTAGAAATGTTGCGACTGCGAGCGGTCCCTCCGGAGGATGCGGTCTGTGCTCGAGATGTGAGTGCCGAAGCATCAGCCACCAACGTGCGTGACACTGCCGACGCAGTAGTCGCCAGCCGCGAAAAACTCACGCCCGGCCGTGCTGCAGATGCTGCGCGCCTCATCTTTTGTGTTCGGATTAAAATAAAAAGTTGGAAAAAAGAAAAGCGGTCGAGGGGAAAAGCTCAGAGTATGATTTTCATCTCCATGAATTAATGTTTAATGGGGTTTTTACTTTTATGAGGGGAGAGGGGGGAGGATTGATGAAGAGAAGAGATGTTTTTGATGATATTTATTCAGAGCCTTAAATACCGGTATGTGCATTTACTTAGCCTTGGTAGCGTGCTGCTGCTTCAAGACCTTCTTGACGATCTTCTGCTCCTCAATCAGGAATGCACGGACGATTCTCTGACGCACGCAAGTAGCGCAGCGAGAACCACCATAGGCACGGGTGACGTGCTTCTGACGCTTGGAGATGCGGGAATACTCCTTGGACCTCAGGTGGGCAATCTAAGAAGGATGGTGAAGTTAGTCAGGCGATCACGCAAGGGGCGTAGAGGTGAAGATGCAGCGTTTCGGGATGACGTACACCGGGGAGGGAGACACCGCAGTCGCCGCACTTGGGGCCGTTAGCCTTCTTCTTGGTGTACTGGAGGGCGAGGCGGCCACCAGGGGTCTTCACAACACGGGTGGTGTTGGAGGCGGTCTTGTACGAGTGCCTGCGGCGGTAGGTAAGGCGTTGCACCTGTAATCGATCACAATTGGGAGAAAATTAAGACTTAGCATTCGTCACAGATCTAGCCTCCACCTTGACTTGGCTCCACGGACGCATCAAAAACACAGGGGAAGGCCGAAATCAACGAACCATCTTGACGGATCGGACGGACGGCTCTGGAGGATAGAGAGGGAAGAGGAAGAAAAAACCAACAAAGGGGGAAATTGGTTGTTATTCGTTAGTGTCGACAGGCGCCAAAAATCCTTTGCCCCAATGGTTTTTCAAAGCGGGAGAGGAATTATTGAAAATAAGAGGCCCGCGCTGGCATTGCTCTTCTTTTCTTCCTTCTTCCTCCCTCGCTATCTTGGCCTTCCCTCTCCGGTCAAGTTCCTCAAGATGGTACGTGAATTCGCGCACCGTGAGCTTTTGTTCTTGTCGTAAGGGACTTGATGTGTTGATGCTGATCGCCTATCCATCTGCAGCCCAAGCAGATCAAAGAGATCAAGCAGTTCCTTCTTACCGCCAGGCGCAAGGACGCCCAGTGTACGCTGCCCATCCATTAATATTTCCGACCGCAATCAATGTGATGCCAAACGCCGCATCTCCGATCATTGAGGGCTCACCCTGCCTCTTTGTTTCCATAGGGGTCAAGATCAAGAAGAACAAGAGGAACACCAAGTTCAAGGTCCGCTGCAGCAAGTACCTGTACACGCTCGTCGTGAAGGAGGCCGACAAGGTCGACAAGCTCAAGCAGTCCCTGCCCCCTGGTATGTTGCTGCTCAATGAACACATTTTTTTATTTTTTTTGCCATTTTTCTCATCCATTTACATTCTTTCAGGTCTTACCGTCACCGACATCTAAACGAAGTACACAACTGTACAGCGGAAACGGGCCAAAATGGAGCAATAAACTGTGTTTTTGCTCTATCAACTCAATCTCTCCATACCTCCATCTTTTCGCATGGCTTCTCTCATCTCCACCGAGGCAAGTTAGACTCCGCCACACAACAGATTTCTTCTTTTTATTTACAGAGATGAGCGTCAAAGAACAAACTCAGAGTTCTTGGGCTCGATGGTGTTGGACAGGCGGTCCATCTCCTCGTCTGAGATTTCCTTGATGGCGAACGTGCGGAGGAAGGAGGCTATCTGGTGGACGTGATGGAAGTTGTAGGGCATGGGCTTGAAGCGGAGCAGGAGGAAGGAGATGAGCGGATAGGAGCATCTGCACCTGACGAAGTCCACCTCGCCTCTTCCCTCCTCGTCCTCTGCAGCTTCCTCCACCATCGCCAGGTCGCGCAGATGCACTCCGCTTCATGCGTGGTGGGGTGGCCATCAAGTCAGTCCCACACGTGCAGCTCTTCGGCCCAAAGGAAGAAAGACCGGCACGACGTACAGGAAGGGGATCATGGGAGGCCGCGCGTTCTCGTATGCAGCACGGTAGTTCGCGTACGAGTTCTCAGGGCTCATCAGCCGCTCCAGCTCCTCCAGCGTCTGTGCGGGTGTGCATTGGCGTAAGGTACGCGGGGGTCAGGTGAGGTGCTTCGCGACGCCCTCTCGCCTGGCTGCTGGGCGGACTCACCTTTTTCTCTTCTTTGGGCAGCTCACGGCGCGTGAAGCGGAGGCGACAAACGGCTGCGTTGTTGATGCCCGCGAACACCGCCGCGAAGGTGGCGAAGTTGTTTTGCGGCGGCTTCCGCAGGTGCTGCACGCGTCAAGGGGAGAGGGCGTCAGACAAAAAAGAGTGAGACACGGGTGGTATGCGTGCTGAGGTTCACACTTACGTCTGCGATGCGGATGAAGCGTGCGAGCACTTTGGCGCGCAGCTTGAGCTCGGGTACGATGACAATGGAGGTGGCGACCCACCGCGCCACCTTGTTGCCGCGCTGCAGCGACCAGAAAGTGGCAATTAGCGATGAGCCAACAGCAGCAGCAAGCAAGATGGCTTAACCCGTCCGCGCGAGTACCTCAAGCGCCGCGTTCACGTTGGGTCCCCACTCGGGCGGCTCATTGTCGGGCGACAGCTTCCGAAGCAGCTCTGACGATTCTATGTTCTCGTAGAACTGCTGACAAGATGAGCACACTTGATCACCGACGTCGCTGGAGCTCGAGCGCTTACCTCGTATTCGATGAGTGTCAGCTGGCGGGCTATCTCCTCCTCGTCGATGTCGTCGAGCGTCAAGTTGGGCGAGAACACGGAGATGTTTTTAGGGACCTGGGCGCGTGCACAACCCACAGCGTCAGCCTCGCTCTCGCCCTTTGGCGCTCACCCGCTAGCTGGCCATTGCGCTTTACCTTAGGGTCCGGGGCGTTGGTTTGATCCAGCTTTTGGTACTTCTTGTCTCTGTTGTCAAGTGCGTTACGCACCTTCGTCTTCTCCAGACTAACAATCGCACCATCGGCAGCGGTCAGTGCCAAGATCATTAGAGCAGAGGGAGGCGAAGAGGCGGAGTTGGTGGGAAGAAGCTACGTACTCCTCGGGAGTGCTGGCCATGAACCCCAAGAGCTGAGAGTGGAGTTTCTCGTCGCTCCAGTCCGTACGGTGACGCTCGATCCAAAACTTGAGCACCACGAATATGCGCTGTAGCCCCCACCAGATCAGAGTCCGCTTACGTCCCAACGTTCCCGCTGTAGTTTCTCGAGATGGGGGGAACGCACATTGTGAATCTGCTTTTTCGTTTCGCTGTCCATCGTTGTGAGGCGTTCGACGGCGTAGTAGCGGCGGATGAGCTTGTTCAATAAGATCGGCGGGGTGGTGAAGGCGTGATAGGTGAGCACAAACGTCTTCCTAAAGTTGATGTCTGCGAACGTGCACAAATTATGCAGGTCAGCTAACACGGCTCTTCGCATAGCAGAGCTGGAGCCAAACGGACCTGAGTTGGCAGGAGACGTGAGCCAAGCGATCATGCAGTTGAGCGTGCCAGACACGACCTCCTTTTTGGCATCGAATGTAAGGCCGTCCAGACCACTTTCTGTATCGAGGCCCTTGTCTTCGTCCACCTCCATTTCTGCACCATGCATTGAACATGGTTACATTCTCTGGCCTTCACTGGCTGAGGGATGTGTCTGCGACTCACCTTTGTCAAATGAGACTCCAGCTGGCACGTAGTCTGACACAACGACTTCTGGATCGTGGTCTCCACTCTCTGGTTGGGACGAAGTACAATGTTAGGTGAGACAAAACGCTCAGAAAAGTGGTGGCCGCACCCTTCTCCGGGTCGAATAGGGTCTTTGGGTCTTTGATGGCCAGTCGCAGCAGGCCGGTCATCGCTCCCACAGGCAAGCCATCGCTATTGCAAACTGCGCCGACGTGGTGGAAAGAGAGATATGGTCAGGCCGACAGCTTGATCGTGAGAGGGAGGAGATGGCGTACATGGGATTTTTGACTCTAGTTGGAGGCTCTTGAGCGTGTCGTTCATGCCCTCCTCTTGGAGGAAGAGGTACATGAGCTGCACACCAGCGGCGATTGCAAGTGAGCATGGAGAGTCCAAGACCCAGGAAACGCAGAGGCGAATCAAGCGTACCTGGAGCAAGTTGTGGTGGGAGAGCGTCTCTTTAACCTCAGTTCGGGCGGCGTTCATGAGCCGGCCATAGGAGGGCTGGCCGGTGACGCCGCGCAGTCGTTCCCGCATCTCCAGCACATCGTGGTACCGTTGCAACACTATTGCCTGCCACTGCTGTCGTGGCACCAGCACCTCTGTCCATCCAAACCTCCAATTTAATTCGTAATCTGCGATAATCTCGGGTTATTGGAACAAGCATACCATCACCGAATTTAGTGCCTCCGCTGCTACTGTCTGAACCACCAGTGGGGGTAGAGGGCGAGGGGGACTCCTCCCTGTCCATAGCCGCTACGCCGTGTTGCACCAAGGGGTGAGGTTCAGACAAAAAGGGAAACAGGGGGTGGTCGGATAAAACCGACTTCGGTGCTGGACCGCTTTCGCGCCAAAACGCCAGGGCGAACACTTTCCGACTTCGATCTTGGAGGGCAAGAAGCACCCAGGGTTGGCGACCGACCATGGCCCTCAGCAAGGCGACGCTCGCAGAGGTTTTCGAAGCATGCCAGAGATCTGTGACAGCACACAAGCGAGGATGGCAGAGATGTCTCGAGTTGCAGGAGGGCGATCGTGAGGGATTTGCGGAAGAATTCATCGAGCATGTTGATCGGCTGCTGATCGTGTGGAAACGCGAGCCGGCCGTCGAGCGCCTTTGCAAATTCGTGGTTCATTTCGTTACCACGCCAGATCAACAGAAGGGCTCGGCAAGCGAGAGCCTCTTTCTGCAGCTCATTCGACATCTGCTCGAGGCCTCCAACGCCAACGACAAAGCGGTGAGGTTTCGTGCCAGCGATATCATCGCCAGCATGATGAACCAGCTCGACGAGGAAGCCGAACTCGAGTACGGCTGACGTGCCATGGCCACTTCCTGCCTCACGTCTTCTGACACGCCGTCTCTCTTTCATTTAGTGAAGAGCTCTGGGAGCTGCTGTTGAACAAGATGCTCGTGCGAGGGAAGGACAAGTTCCCCAATGTGCGGATTGCCGCCGTGCATTCCCTGAGCCGTCTGCAGGACGCCACCGACGACAAGGACCCTGTGGTATCCCAGTACATCCGTCTGCTTGGCACAGACGCACACAAGTACGGCAGCAACCTTCAACCTGCTCGCAAACAGTCCGTTAAGCATTCTTCTTCTCACGCTTCGTCGACGCGCACACAGGGAAGTGCGCATGGCGGCCCTCACCTGCATCGGCCTCTCGGACATCTCTCTGCCCGAAGTCCTCAAGCGCACCCGTGACAGCAGCGAGGAGGTACGGACGAAGTAAGGCCGTAGGTGCGGTTCGCCCCTGAGTCTGACGTCTCTTCATTTGGCCATGAGTAGGTTCGCGTGCTGGCCTACAAAGTGATGCACGAGAAGGTGCCGATGAAGGCGCTGTCGATCGAGCAGCGAATGTCGTTGATCAGGGATGGCCTAAAAGCCCGAGAGGACAAAGTGCGGCTGGCCTGTGAGGAGATGGTGTGCGGGTGGTACACCGCCCTGTGTGAAGCAACCAAAGGTACCGTTTCTCTGCGTTCCCGCTCGGCCTGACTCAGAGCGGCGTATCGATAACCACCACGACCAATTCGTTCCACTGCTTCTGTTGTTAGATGGAGACGGCGTCATCAAGTTTGTCACGGCCCTCGACGTTGAGGACTCCGAGGAGGTCGTGTCGTCCGCCCTGAACTGCCTGATCTCCAAGGGCCACTTGGATCAAGACATTCAGCGCGAGAAGGAGACCGAGGTACAGAAGAAGAGCCGAAGAGAGCTCGAGCGAGAGTATGAGAGCAACAGCGATGACGACGAAGATGCGATGAACGGACAAGAGCCCGAGCCCAAACCGACTGCTCAGGAGACCGAAAGGTGGTACGCTCTCGCCAGGCTCGATACGGACCTCACCCCCGAGCGGGCTTTCTGTACGTGCTTCCGCCTTGCCTCCAACAAAGTCAAGCGGTCTGAAGCATACTACGACCGTACGCAGGTTGGCGGTTCTTCTGCGAGTACCTCAAGACCGAGAAGGTTCGTACGATGAACTCTCTTGCCCTCTTGCGTGGTGTGCATTCGCCTCACCTGCTTTCAACCCCCTGTCATCAACAGATGCTCAACCGGCTGGACGAACTGCTGCCTGAGCTGGCCAAGTTCTGTCGGCTTCTGGAGAAAAACGTCGACGAGGAGTTTGTGATGAACCAGCTGCTGCGGCTGGGCTCCATGTTCGACTACAGCGACGAGGCGGGAAGAAGAGCCCTGTCGGCCCTCCTCCGTACTTGCTCTTCTCTCGCATTTCATCTTGCAACGTTCGCTCCTCACCTCGAGCGCGCATCACCAGGGCACATGCTCGTTCAGGGAGAATCAGAGTCCGTCATGGAATCCACCATGAAACTGCTGCGCCACATCCATCCACGCGAGGAAGAGTATGTCCGGTATGAGCTCCCCGACTCTACAGTGCAGCAAGAGCAGTGAAAGCCGACGTCCGAATGGAAAGAGCTCACCCCCCCGGCCATCGCTGTCTTGTTATGGATCTGTAGGCTCGTCCTCGAGATCCTATCCGATATTCGCGACCCACTCGACGACCTGGAGAGTGAGGAAGTGCAGGCCGCGCGTGAGCTCGCCGAAAAGCGCTTCGGAGAGATCCAGTGCCGCCTCAACGAGATTGAGACGAAGCTCCGAAAGGCAAGGAGCAAGATCGAGCGCGACGATCTCAAGGAGGTGCGAGTGCCACTTTGTACACTCGAGAGGCCTTGCACCACAACAAACGATCACGATCACTCATTCTCCTCTTTATCACCACCAAACCAGGAACGAGGCGAGCTCCAGACGGAGTCGCAGTCCCTTCAGGAAGAGCAGGCTGCGCTGCAACTCATCGAAGACGCGGTCTTTGGTCGATCTCTCATAGTGACCAAGGCTCTTTTGCACAGCACCAAAAAGGTATCACTCTCGTTGGACGTCGTGGGTAGCGTTTGAACCACGCACTTACCCCTCTGATCACTCCAGAATCTCGAGGACGGCGGTATCGTGGGCCTGCTGGAAACGGTCATCCTACCTTCCCTTCGACACGAGGACGTCGCCATCCGTAAGCACGCGATACAGTGTCTGGGTCTTTACTGCATGCTCGATGAGGTACGGACGCCCATCACACCACCTGCTCGCATGAGTGCCCACAGCCTCTGTCTCTCCCTTTAGGACACCGCGAAGACCTACCTCGCTCTTCTCCATCAAGTTCTCCTCAACGACGAGGACGACGTGAAAGAAGCTGCTATGCAGGTACGTGTCTGGGCCAACGCAAACGCTCTGCATGATGCGACACTCAACAAAATCTGGTCGTAGGCAACATTTGATTTCTTCGTGGCCTTCCGCTGGGACGAATCTCACTTCTCGGTACGAGACGAGCCCAGTGTCACCCCGGTGGTGTTCTTGAAGCCCTGTCTGACCGACTTGCAGGTCAGAGGAAAGGCCAAGGCCGATGAGCATGATGTGGAACTGGACAGCGATGAAGAGACACAGGGGAAGGCCAACGCATTCTGCCCCTCGGTCGATACATATCGCCACGTCCTCGACTCGCTCGCCAAGGCTCTCAAGAGGTACGCATGCCGTCTCATCGTAGGCGTTGGGACCACCGACACTTACGCTTTACGTTCATTGCAGCGATAACGAACTGCTGCGGACCCAAGCGGTGGAAGGGTGGGCTAAGCTACTGCTCAACGACGCCGCCAGCAACGACAAGGTACCGTACGGGGGCTGATATGTGATTCTAGGTGTAGGCGACCCGGTCTAACCTATTGATTGGGCCGCACAGTTGCTGCCGCAAATGCTAGCTCTTTCGTTCGACCCCGACACGGAGGAGGACTACAAGCTGAGGCAGTGTCTGAGCCTCTTCTTCCCACTGTACGCCTTCTCGTCGGGCAAGGTACGACTCTACCTTTTCAGTTCTCCTCCGCCCGTGCTAGTGACTGATCGTGCGTTTTCGATTTCAGCACCAACGCAGCGTCGCGTCGTCGTTCATGCCAACGCTGCGACTGTTCCTGAAGGCGTCGCCGGATTCGCCCCTGCAGTCGGTCGATCTGTCTTCTGTTGCGCAGTTCCTCCTCTACCTGACAGACGAAGACAATCTCCGCGCCACGAAGGAAACCCCCGCGGATGGCGACGATGATGTACGCACTACGTTCTTGCTGCCACACCTTACTTCCTTTATTAACCCAGTTGGCCTGGGGTGGCTTGTTATGTCTAGGACGACGAGGTCAGGAACTCCCTCCACGCGGAGATGGCTAGAGGACTCCTGAACGAGATCCTGTGCAATCCCACAGGCAAGGAGGGCAAGACGTTGCCCAAGGTGCTCAACTTGCTGAAGCTCGTGACGAGTACGCTCTGCCACCTTTCGTTTGCTATCGTCGTGTGCGCCACAAGTTAGTAGTTCACGCCTCGTTTTCTGAAGTATCAGCCGAGGAAGGGAAGGGCAAGCGCAAGAAGGTTCAGCAGCGCCCCTTGATGTCACAGCGCACCATCAAGACTCTGCGGCTCCTCATGGAGGACGTGATGGAGTCGGTCGTCGACAAGAATGCGAAGCGGTCACTGGCCAAGTTCGACAAGACGCTGTTGGCCCTGGACGAAGACCCCGACGCTCCGCTCGACGAAGATGAAGTCGAATCTATCAGGCAGGCGAGCGACAAGCAAAAGAACGAATACAACGAAGAGGACCAGCGCGGAGACGATAACAAGCCTGCGAAGGGCGCCAAGCGGAGGAGGCTCGCCGCGCCGGCCAAGGCTAAGGCCGTCAGCGCCCGAAGTGCGACGAGAGCCAAGCGTCAGGTGGTCGAGGAGCCCTCCGAGGAAG